>VXBI01002218.1:103142-183246 GCA_013397375.1 Toxostoma redivivum | reverse complement strand
ATATATATATAAATATATACACACATCTATTTTTTCCCTTAGATTGATACATGTAAACAAAAATAAAAGAGCATTTGTCATGAACAAAAAATTTCAAATAATGTCTTGAAAATATTTCCTTATACCAAACCAATGAGTTTTAATTTTTTCCATCTAATGATGGAGTAAGTCCCAGGAAGCAGTCATTGGCAAAACAAGACAGATGTATTCAATGGTAAGCTCTGTACTTTACTAATTGCTAATAATAAGCCATCAAAAGAAACTTTTAAAAACATAAAGGTATAGAAAATATTTGAAGATTCAGTAATTTCTTTGAAATGCATGCTTTACTCATGCTTCAGAGTAGGAATGAAGAAACAATGAAATAAATACATGAGCTTTATATGGAAAGTCAGACTGAACAATGTAATGATTTCTCAGTCTTTATAAAAATAGCACTCACTATCTGTCGTTGTGGGATTAGTCCCTTACAATTTTGGAGATCAGCTTATTGAAATACAGTAGTTACTATTAATCTCAGAATTTTAGCATTAAATTACGTAATACCAAATAATGACACATATACCAACAAGTTGAATACATTCTATTAAGACGATTTAATATTAGTGCTTTATTGCTTGCATTGATGTATGAAAATAATCCTCAGGTTATAGTAATATAAAGTAATGGCATTTTCATGAAACATTAGTGAAATAAAAATTCCACTGATGCCTCAAGAGAGTGATAGGCCTTACTTGTCCCTAGAAAATAGATCTGAATTATAGGCTGCTTATTCCAGGTTATATAACCAGAGTTATAAGCAATACATGAAACAAATCACTAATAATTTTTGTTTGGTTAGTTTTTGTTGGAAGAAGGGGCACAGAATAAGCATGTTAGAGTGTTCTTACTTCAAATACTATTTTGTTGCAATGCATTGGGCAGGGGAATTCAATTCCATGAAGTCGTTTGATAGAACTGACAATGAACATTTAGCAGAAGCTATTAATATTATGCAATATTATAAAAATATTTCTTGCTATTTAACTTAGTTCACATAAATGTACTGTTCATACACTGCATTGCTTATACATTGTGTTCATTTATAAAAGTAATATAAATGCAGTTGGGAACTAAGTATATTAAATGAAAACATTAAAATTACAAAAAACTAAAAAATATGTGTCAAGTGAAACACAAATCTCTTACTCATCTCTTGGATCTCGTGAGACCTCACCTCAAGTACTGTATTCAGCTCTGGGATCCCCAGCATATGTACATGGACCTGCTGGAGTGAGTTCGGGGGAGGGCCACAAAGATGCTCAGAGAACTGAAGCACTTCTCCTATGAAAACAGACTGAGAGACTTGGGGCTCTTCAGCCCGCAGAAGAGAAGGCAGGGGGGTTGCAACTAGCTGATCTTTAAGATATCTTCAAGGCCAAACCATTCTATGATTCTGTGGGCAATTTCAATGAAGTCAAATAGCAACATTTTGGTATTAGTAAAGTTTGGGAGAGCTTTGTTTTCAATGTTATGTTTTAGGCATTAAGATTCCATATTCTTAACACAATTATTTAACCATAGTTGTATCAATGCATAACAATAAGAAAAAAGTAATTAGACATCTTTTCATTAGGCTGCTATTAAGCTCTCCATTTTGTTTGTGTAAGGTCTAAGCACAGATAATGTTTTCAATGGGTATTCAATCCTTTTCAGAAAGGAGACTGGGGTTTCTTGTTTTTACTAATGCTGCTGTTTAGGCTTTCTTCATAATGGAAGAAAAATCTGAAACTGAAAGACATCACGTTCCCTTAGCTCATCATGAAGGTCTCCAACATGAATCCATCCCTTCTGCAACAGTTCTCCACATAATTCTGCTGTTGTAACATGGGTCACCCTTCCACAGGATGCAGTCCTTCAGGCACAGACTGCTCCAGTGTGGTTTCCCAACGGGGTCACAAGTCCCACCAGGAAACCTGCTCCATCATGGGCTCCTCTGTCCATGGGTCTGCAGGTCCGTGCCAGCCTCCTTCCAGGCATCCACCTGCTTTGGTGAGGTTCTCCTTCATGGGCTGCAGGTACATCTCTGCATCCCCATGGTCCTCCATGGGGGGCACAGCTGCTTCACCATGGTTTTCACCACAGGCTGCAGGAGAATCTCTGCTGGGGCAGCTGGAACACCTCCTCCCTCTCCTTCTGCACAAACATTAGTGTTTGCAGAGCTGCTCCTCTCACTTATTTTCATTCCACTCTTTGCTTAGTGCAGTTTTATCTGCACAATAACTTTTCTTCCTTCTTAAATATCTTATCACAGGGTTTAGCACCATTTCTGATTGGCATGGCCTTGGTCAGCAGTAAGTCCACCCTGGAACCAGCTGACATTGGCTACATTGGACATGAAGGAAGACTCTGGCAGCTTCTCACAGAAGCCGCTCCTGCAACTCCCCTGCTACAAAACCAGACCACGCTAACCCAACACAGAAGCCAATGTTTAAACTATATAATTATTTTCATTTAAAAACAGAATTTAAATAGATAACTAGAATAAGAGGTGAAAAATAAACCACAAATTAAGTTGATCCTTATTTATTAAAAAAAAAATCTGGGGTCTATCCCAGTTTGTCTACATACCAACAAAACTGTTATACACCATATTTATTACTTAATATAATTTTATATTACTTTTGCATATTATTTCTCACATTATAAGCATTGTCTATGCTACAGATATCACTTTCATTTTAACAAACCAAGATAATAAAGTTTAATATAGACAATAAAAGTCTACCTCTTCTAAGTAATAAATAGAGGTATTAAATCCATGGAGAAAATGATTGAGAAAAAGAAGCAATGGAAAAGAATAAAATAAACATATGTTCGATAAAAAAAAAAAAAAGGGATTAAATTACAGAGTAGTCTTGAGGACCTGAAGAATAAGAGGCAAGAAGAAAGCTATGGAAAAGGGCCAGATTTCATAAACACTCACTTCAAATATTTGGCCTCTTTCATGATCTTGGAAATCCAAACTGCACAAATTTAAACAGGCACAAATCACCTCAAGTAATGTATCAAAAAAATGTCTCCTGGCTTTGTTTTACTATTACTGCAATTGAAATTTGTGATGACAATTTGCCATCATAATAGAATATTAAAAGACATGCTAATCAAGAATCTGAAATGAGAGTTGATACAGATCTTGCAGTGTTTGCATTGAATCCCAAATACCAGAAAGGTAAAAAACCATTTCTTATCTATACAGAGGATAACTGGGAATCTTCCTCTGAGGATTCAATGAGAGGGCCAAGCTGACTACTGAAGATTGCCTCTATTATACTATGTTATATTTTATTCTTTGTTGCTAACCTGGCATGTGAAATTAAAAAAAAAATGTTAATCAAAAAGTAGATAATACATGTGAATCTCATAATCCCTCAATATATTTGGTTGAGATTAAGCTTTTCCACAGTGATGATGTACAACAACAAGAAAAAAAGAAAGGTAGAGCAAAAACTTCAGCCCAGTAGTTAAGATGTACCTTTGCTCCCCGACTGGCCCTCTTGATTTGACTACAAGTTTATAGTCATTGCTAATAAGTATCAGCACGCATCTTGAAAGGAGGAATCACTCTTGCCTTAATTCCAGATTTTGACACTCTACACCCCCCAGTGACTAACTAGTTGGAAGAAGGATTATAGAAGAAATTTTTCAGGTTGATTTTAGAAGCAACTTTCCTAAGATTTAAAAAATTCTTTGAGCATGTAGTGAAAGACAGTAAAAATAAAAGGTTTAATTGGTATTAGCTTTTTAATGCACAGTGATTGTGATGGGGTTAAAAAAAAAATTACACATGCCTTTTTAATGCTATGGTCCACAGGAAAAATCAGATTAGATTGCAGAATTTCCTCCTTTTCCTTAAAAAAGGAAAAATAAAATAAAATAAATTTTTTTTTAAAAAAAGAAAAAACACCAAAAAAAACCAACCAAAAGAAATCAACTTCTTGACTACACTTACAAATTATTAAGGGTGAAAAAAGTAAAACTAAGTCTTGCTACTTCTAAACCTGGAATCTGCATAGGACATAGATACTGTGCTCATAGGACATAGATGCTGTGCTCATGGAACCTCAGAAGGCAGAAAACTCTCATGTTACTTTGGAGCTGAGACCAGCACTTACATGACAAGAAAAGCTCTGTTCTTAGTCCTCAGGATTCACTACTTATCTTCAATAGATTTTTTTTCCCTTCTCTCTCTCTAGGACAGAGGATTTTAGAGGATCACATTTTAAGACTTCTCAGATCCTGCAGCAAACAGATTTTCCAGATAGACGCTGTGAACTATAAATCTCAGGTTGTTTGGAGACCAGACAACACAAGGAAAGAACAGGGTATTTTTGAATCCTGGAAAATTACTTTCTGTGCATTTCTTTCTTGGCCATGACACCCTAAATGACAATAAAATCATTGAACACTCAGCCTGTCTATATTTTACAGGCGTTTCAGTGCTCTTAGTAGACAGAGATTTTATAAGTTTTAGGCAAAATCTTAAAAGTCATACTTGGCTTTTTTCTGTGCTTTGTGTTCATGCATTCAGATTTGCTTTTAATACCTGTGACAAAAGCTTACATTCTTCTCTTGTTTTGTTTAATTCAGACAAAGTCCTTATCGCTTAAATACTTCTAAACTGGTTCTAATTCTAATGTAAACTAAACTCCCCTAAACTGACTTAGTCCTGAGCCCTAATTTAATGTCAATCAGGGTCGAACAGATGAATATAGCAGCAAATAGCAACAGTGAGAAGGAAAGGAGATAGGAAAAGGAGAGAGAGGCAGGTTTTTTACAGGAAGTTAAAAGAAATTAGTCTGGAGAAATATCACAGACAAGAGTGAGGACTGCTCTGCTGAGTCACTAACACTTAGCCCTTTGGTAAAACAAGATGAAATCAGAACAATGCTGGAAAGAAGTTTGAATCAACAGATCAGCAGAAGCCAGTAAAAGCTGTATCCTCCATAAGCTCCTGTTCAGCTGGACAACAGAAGCTCTTTTCTGATGGAGCATCCTGAAAGGCTGAGGCTCAGGCTGAGGCTCAGGCTGAACTCTGACTTCCCTGGATTCCCCCCACTCTTTGTTCCCACGTTCCCCTCAGCCCACCCCCATCCATTCTGTCAGGGCAGTGCTTGCTCTCAGTGAGGGGTTAGCCCTGACTATCAGGAATATGATTGTCCTAACCTCAAAAGTTCAGCATTGGGACCAAGTAAAAGGAGTCCAGGGGACAAGAACTAAGTTATATCTTCACCGACTTCCCTTGAGACTAAAACAGAACTGCTCCCCACCTGCACTGAGATCATTAACAACTAGGCACTGGCACCAGTATTATTCCCTCCTGGACCATGTGAAGCACCTGGCTTACCAAAAAGGGTTGTGTGTGCATGTGTTAGATACACAGAGTTGGCATGCTCTGGAGTATACATATGGATGTACAGGCTATATTCCATATTTCTTAGCGTCTGACAGAGAACTGGCAGCCAACTGCTGCCATTCTGTTGGCTGCCACCTGCCTGTTTATACCTGGAAATCTCAGAGCACACACTCTTTCACTGAAGACATTGCATAAACATTGGTCTCTGTCAGAGGCATGCAAATTACAAGAAGAAAATTCATTAGGATGCTAAAAATACTTCCTAACAATATCGGGTGGGAAACTTAGGTATTAACAAACTGCTCACAATATTTCACCAGCAATGCAAGAAGACTCCCAAAAGGAAAGTACCTTACAAACTTTTACAGTGTTTTGACAAATGAAGACTCAGGGATTACCTAGTTTAACAAGAAATTCATATGCTGCTCAGACACAGCCTAATACTTTTCAGCATAACCACATAAATATAAGCCATGGCAGTTAAATAAGGGAAGGGGGCTGAAAACAACTTTGAGGAGTGCTGTGTAATCTTTCTCAGTTCTGGTTCAAGAGAACTCATATCTTCCTGGGTTTAAATATTTCATATACAAACAATGCAGTCAAACATCTGATCTTCATTACCATTATAACCGCCATGATAATGGATATTACTATAATTAATGGTGTATTATAATGAAGCACAGAATCAAAGAATGTTAGGACCTTTGGAGGTCACCCTGTTATATCTCCCTGCTCAAGCATAGTCACCTGCAACAGGCTGTCCCGGACCATGTCCCGACAGTTTTTAAATATCTGCAAATAAAACTCAACAAGCCCTCTGGGCAATCGATTCCAGTGCTCAAAGTGAAATAACGTTTTCTTATGCATAATTTGTTCCCCTATTTATAAGGGTTTTTTTCCAGAGAAATGCTATTCTTATGCTTTCAGATTATCATATATATAGACCAAATTCCTACTTGTAATTTTTATGCATGACAATCTTAAATCGTTCATAATCCCTTTTAAAACAACACAACCTTTATTATATGAATGCCTGTTTCCACCACAAACACAATCATTATTTCAAGATAATACCTAAGTACCAACAGGATTGTTTTTCCCTGCAGGTTGACATTTAAAGTTTCTCTGGTTGGACTATTGTTCGAGTCAGATAAATTCCCCTTTTTTAGAGCAAGAGTGATTAATCTTTTTTTTTTTCAATCTTTGCACACATAAACTTGCATACATATTGCCTGATCAAAGGAAATACAACTGCATGTATTCATTATCATCTGTTTGTAGTAAGTATTCTATCGGCATAACTTAATCTATGTACTTGATTTATTAAGCGTTTGATTGAAGCAGAAAGTTTCTTTCACCATATTATTTACATTTTGAGTATGCATATCTGTGTCAAACTTGGTTTTTAAAATTGACTTTAGAAAAGTTTGACATTCCTTGTTTTTTTTAGTAGAAATATATGTACCTAATATCAAAAGCTGAACTACACTAAAACATTTTCTATCTAGACATATTGCCTAAGAAAAAATCCACCATATTTTAAATATAATGTTTTATATCAAGTTTTAATTATTTTTATGTTGTTTGCATATGCCTATGTGTGATTCCCCAATATTAAACTTGAAAAGTTTATGACAGCCTATTCCAATAATTATGAGACTTATCAGAATATTAAAAGCATAATTAAGAAACACCAACATATGAATAGTTCCACATATATTTATTAAGATCAGAGACCATCTAACCTTAGAAATAATGCTAATCATACCCCATATTTTGTCCTTCATTGTTCTCACAATCTTCACATGGTTTTGTGTTGGGGGTTTTTTTGCACATGTGATTTCTCTCTTGTATGATTTATTCCACAGTTTTACTACTAGTCTCTCTCTTCCTTCTAGATTTCAATCTACTTTTCTTGTACTATTTTATTTTAGTTTGCTTACAGCTGTCAAATGGAAATATAGTGATGAGACAAATTTTTGAATAATACTCAGGATAAAAACTTGTGCTGATACAGTTATTTATTTCCTTGACAGTGGCCTGATTCAGTCTTTATTCTGATTGAGAACATTCCCTAGAGGGTGCATAATTGTATAATTTAAAATTTTATTTTCCATCTGTTAAGAAACTTTTTGTATTTAATCTACCTAGCACTCATTAATTAGCTAATAGGCACGCATTTTACTTGTTTGAGAACTCATGTTGTCAGTCCCTCCTTATATGCTGAGGTAGAATCACACAATATTGGGTCTTTTTATAAAACCGAGGACCAAAAAGAAATATTTTTCATACTTTACAAAAGGTGTTGAGAAAGAAAAATAGCAGCATCTTGAAACATTAAGAGAGACTAACACTTAGAATTTCTGGCTGAAATTCAGCCCTTTTACTTATAGCACAAAAATTCAGAAGGGTGAAACATTTTTATCATCTCTGTTGGCCTGACTGTAGGTCTTAAGGCATCTCAGATGTTGCTCCCCCGACTGTTGCCCCAGGTTTTCCTTTCTTTCTGGTGTTCTGATGTTTACACACTTGTCCAGCAGCTCTCCGATAAGCAGAGGGTTGTTTTGCATTCCTCAGTGAAGGAAACGAGGATGAAGGACACGGTGGACAGCCAGTCATGGTGAGAGATTTGACCATCACTGTCCAATGCTGGACCATGGATGGAGTTCTATAAATAGTCATGCAATGTAAATAAAGCTCTCTTTTCCTGTTCACGATCCTGGAGGCAGGTGTGTGAGTTGTGTTCTCCCTCTCTCTCTCTCTGTATGGGCCTCGGCCACGCCCAAACCCGACTACTATGCCAGGAAGGAATTAGGTTGATCAGACCTATGCTAACTTTAGACAACCCATGGAAATTTCCCTTTTCCTTGTTTTACAGAGCTACCACAGAAGTTTCTCTGCCAGCTACCAGAAAAAGGGTAGGATTTGTTAGCTGAGAACTGTTTTGTAAGTCCTGGATTCGTGTCAAAGGAGCATCAGGTGGGCAAAATTTGAATGGCACTTATTAGTAGAATATGGGAACCATGTAACACAGAAAACTTTTGCACTATGCCATGGTCCAAAACTGCTAAATTCAGCAGGCACTGAGAACATCTACCTCTTGTAAACAAGTTTCTATTCATCAGTTAACTTCAGCAACATTCTTCTTTGATGGGCAGTTTCCCTGTTTGCTTGGATTGAAATTCACTGAGGACTGGGACAAGTCATTGCCTTAAGCAGATGCTGACAGTTGCTTTAAGAGAGAGCCTCTCCTGGCTCTCCCTCTGAGTTTCTGTTGATATAACTAATTTCCAGTTTTTGAAGCTAAAACATATCTCATTCTCTTTGAAAAAGTTAATTTCTGAACATTACTCCAATAAATACAAAAAAGACAAAGCTGGTATGTAATTTATCCCTTGACCATGGGAAAAAAGGAAGAACTATTAAAGAATAATCCATACCTTGTGCCGTAATCTTACTAGGGGCTGATAGGGCCTAAAGTCATATCCTTCCTTGACTGGCCAGCCATCTGCTCCCAGCAAAACGCATCCAAGAAGTGAAACAGTGGACCACCAGATAAACATCTTTACAGGTCTGTTTCTGTGAAAATAAAATGTACAAGTTCAGAGATGAAATATTACTTTAGCATAAGCTGTATAATAACAGTTTACAATACTGATAATCCAATTGTGGACTTGAATAAATATAGTAGATATAGGACAATTCATCTGGCAAAACAGCAAAGAGAAAAAAATGGTAGTAATATTTGGGACAGTACTATCATTTTGGTGGTGTCAAACTGGGAATTTTCTTATCACTCTTCAATATTCATACGAGAAAACAACCCAGGAAAGTCAAAGGAAGGACACAAAATAAGAGAAAAGCAGTGGTGAAAAATTAAGGACTTTTTCTCAGATGAAAGAAAAAAATTATCATCAATCACATGTTTATCAACTTTTTATTTTAAATTTGGTCTCTTGCAATGCATTATTCACAACCTAAAAGCTTGTAAAAATCATACTCAGAGATTTATAGATATATATGGCATGAGAGTTACCTTATATGGTTCCTAATGTACATTTGTACACTACATAATTGGTTTCAAAACCTATTAGAGATATGCAATATTTGTATTTGTTTATTGTATTAAACAGACAACACAGCAAACTGATCTTCATTACTTCAAGATACTCCCAAGTCAGTCTATATTATTTAGTCCTGAATTATGGGATGGACAGAGATGTTCATGTATGAGTGGGTTTTCCCCTTTCTACTTTGCTTTTAGTTCACTTACCCTGCCAATGCAGAAACCTCTGATAGGAATCAAGATATAGAGATGTACAAAACATCACAAGTGTGCCCTAGGAGCTCAGATTGTGCACTGAATTTTGAAGTCTTGCTTGACATTTTCTTTTCTATGGGAAGTCATCTGAGCATAAAATGTGAACAAATTGGGGATCACTTATTATCGTTTACAGTCATGCTCCTGGCAATACTGTTACACAAACTGTGGCTTTGATTCCTATCATTTTTCACATAGCAGTAGTCTTCACAGTCAGCTGAAGGCAAAGAGACTGAATAGAATTAATTCCTGTGGAGATATTAAATGTAGTAAATGGACTCTACTCTTACCTCTATTCACAGTCTCAGTAACAGATCCTACTTAAGTCTGCTACCTTTCTTTGGGGACTACTCTACCAAACATGGTAAAACACTTAAGGGTCTGTTTTATCCTCATTCCAGCTGATTTTTACCAGCCTGCCTTGCCTTCACACTTGTAATTCAAACAAAAGCTAGACGTTAATACACCATATTACTTCAATGTCACTTACCTTTTGTTCCACTAAACCCAATCTCATTCTGGGTCTCCCTATTAATCAAACTCACCATTTCATCTCATTTGTTATTACTTGTTCCAACAGTTTCCATTTCAATTACTTTTCTTTGGCGCTCCAGCTTTTCTAATATACATAGTGTAGTATCTCTCTCTTAGGAGAGGTTGCACAGAATACATTAAGCAGAGAATTATTTGAAACACAGAAAACAAGCCCTTTTACAGAGAGATATTTTACGTAAATAACTTGAGGCTTGTTCTTCTACACCTGCTCAGTAACAGGATATTATAGTGAGGACAGGAAATAACACAGTGACATTTTCTTCTTGTGTTCCCCTTACACTTCCACCAAAACAGAAGGGCTAATCAGATGTTCTGGTGGACCTTTGTTACGGGATTATTACAACTAACCTAGTTTACTGATGGAAAACATCAAAAAAGGCTGTTTCAGAATGCTAAGGTTCAAGTACATTATGGTACAGCATTTTCCTTCACTGATTCTGTGTTAGTTTTATGCACGAGTTAGCTCCAATAAAAATGTGGATGGTCATGCCTTAAGGCTGTGGGAAAACCCTTGAGTAGGGGTGAGTAAAAAATCACTCCCAGAGTCCTCCAGTTCCAGTATGTTGATCAATGCCAGAAAGTTCCCTGCTTCTCTTATTGCCATTGGTTCCTTTTTACTGCAATAATTTTAATATTCCTAATCGTCCTTCCCTGTTGGATCCCTTCCCTAAACTCCACCCTAATTCCTCCCTTCCTCCAAGTTTATAAATACCCCTGCCACACCCTAACACTTGCTTTTTTTGCTGTTGTCCTCAAGCATGGAATAAGCCTCCCTGTACCATCTTTCCCAGTTCATTCAGTACAAATTGTTCAGCTTGCTGTTTGTGTTTTCTATTATTAAAGCTTTTCAGTTCCCAAACAATCAGGTCAGGTTTTCTTTCTGCATAAAGTCACCAAGTTCAGTGAAGCCCCCAACCATAACAGCTGGGCTAGGATACCTCTAAGTATCATTGTCAGTGGAAAAGTAAGTCCATTTAAAAAAAAAAGAAATAATTAATTGTTGACTTTCAAGGTCAGAATCACATTCGTTTAGTCCTTATGCATGCTAAAACTAGCTATGCATGGTTGAATCTTTGTACCCTTGGTGCACTTCTGGAATACCTCTCTGTACAATGAAAATTTGGTTGGAAACAGTGATTTCACAGAAGGTTGTAAGAGCAGCCTCATTCCACCACCCTCCCACAAACTGAATATATTTTAGTCTCATGCAGTGTAAAAGAATAGAGTCCTTATAGTCTTGAAAATTGTTTGACCTTGAAAGGTTTATGCTTTGCACTTGAACAGAAGAAGAGAAAATTATTACATGCTCAGTTTCTGACTTCATTGCCTGATACTTGGATGAACAACACAAATTTAAAAAGTAAGCTTTTTGGACAGATGCCACCTAAAATCCCAAAACTGTGCAGGGTCTATGCAGTTGTTGTTTGCCTTTTTAAAATTTAAAATACTGTTTTGTTTTTTTTTCAAGTAGCATACATTTTCTATTGAATTTATTGGATATTTTAAATGATTATCTATTTTAAAATTACTACCAAAACCACAGTTCTCCTTAATACAGTACTATTAGGAAACCTTTATTTTAAGAAAAATTATGATCTGTACTAAAGACTTACACTGTTAAAGAGTAGAACTAAGAACAGGAATAAAAATGACTTTTCAAATCTTCATTCCAATTTCAGATTTTGGTGCCACATATTACTGAACAGAAAGAAATAAGGTATCAAGACTTTATATTCATGTTGCCTAAAATTGCTTCTTTCTTATTTCTACTTGACGGTACAGCCCATATTATAAGCAAAGAGGGGTTTTTACTTTTAATATTGTATTATCAAGAAATCAGAAACTGTATTTTGAAAGAATTGTCGTATCATGCATTCTGGTGCAAAATTACATATTTCTGAACTCAAAGTTGCATTAATGATCTAGACCCTCTTCTCCTGAATTATAATCTGGAATAACTTGATGTTTCAGTACTTAGATAACATTCTTCTGTATTTTTTACTTCATTAATTGCATATTTGTAAAGGAATTGCTTATAGCTTGTTATTATATGTCTACTTTTATTTTAACTGAAGACTGTTGCTTCCTTATATTCATATAACCAACCATGTTTGGAAATCTGATGAGTTTACTTGGTCTACTCTCTATTTAACCAGATATCAGTCTGTATCTCTGCATTTTTCTGTTTCTCTCTCTGCACATTTCTCACTTATAATATAGATTATAGGTTAAAATGCACAGAAAAATTTTAAAATCACAAAATATTCCATTTCATATTTTAATGTGTATATATATATGATTCGTCTGCCACTAAACACTGAACTGAAATTCTTAAATAATTACTAGCAATAACTTTATATCTCCCATCCTATTAATGCAAACAGTTAATTTATAGCTACTCATGGCATGTAAATTACAGTGGGGTTCCCCCCCATTGCACACAAATAAGTGGGGTGCTGAGTTTCTTTCCTCAATATGCATTAATTTTCTTATTAAAAAATAGCTTAATGAACTATTTTTGCATCAAATTGATCTATGTTGTAGGAGTCTTATGTGTTGTTTGTCATACTTAGGTTTTCCTCATGAGGAGGAATTGAACGGAGACGTCGAACAGATAATGGTTATTCGTTATTTCTCACTGTACAGTAATTTAATCAGTATCAAATTTAGATTTTCCTTTCTGATTCTCAGAAGACTCTGTCATTTCTCTTTTTAGCCCATTTCCAGTGCATTAATGAATCTGATGTACTCTGCAGTTTTCTCACGATTGATTTCTTTCCATTTCAGTTAATTCTGAAATTTTTTATAAATTATTATCCATAAGAGGATTGTTTTATTCTGTGACAAGTTTATACTTTAAAAGTCTTAGACGAGAAGCACTGCTGGGAGAGCTATAGCTTCTCAACTGATAGAAGGAATACCTTAGGATACCTCACTCGCCTTATTTAGGTAAGGGAATTGGGACCATTAAATAATTTTCAGGATTTTTTTTTTTAAGCAAAGAAAACTACATGAAAAGTTCACAGAGTTTCCACCATCACCCTGATGATCAGATAGGCATCACTGAGTTGGAGACAATTTCTTTAATTTTTTTAATTATTGAAAAAATGTAATGCAAACATATATCACCCTTTTCTCTCCTGCTAGTGCTTTTCACTCCTACAAGTCCATTATTTTGTGGAAAACAAAGTAAATCTCAGTTCTGATACCTTACTTATGAATATTGAATAATGATTAATATATTCTACAACACCATAGTGAATGTTTTCTCTCAAAGTTATTATGATTTCTAAATCTTCTCAGCAGTTCATCAGTAATATAAATTTTGTTCTTTGCCTAACTTTTTCTTGTTGGACTAGGAAAGAGGCTGCTACCATGAGAGTTTAGCAAATGCATAATAAGCATTACTTTACCTGTCCCCATGCTGTAATCTTCACAGAGAAGATTGAAAAGATATCATATTTTACACAACTAGTTCCAAATGTGATAATGTGTATTTACAGTGTACTAAAAACATCTAATTAATGTAATCTGGCTTAGCCAGAGTTTATATAAAGAGTTAAAACATATATCCAGTTACAAGAATGCCTTATTTTGAAATGTATATATATTTAAAATTAGCAACTTTGCCATTTTCAAAGCTCTTCTTTTTCCAGAATTCCTCAATTGTTATGCTCTGTTCTGTGTTGATAAATGGTGACTAGCCAGGATTTGGCATTAAGAAGAGAGATGTAATTAATTTGAAAACTTAAGTATTCTACCTCAATAAAATGATCTGATCAACCTAACACCCCTACAAAGTACAATAAATGAAATCTTAAATAGTGGCCCAATCACTTCATTCCTCCTACCTTTAAAAGAGAAGATATATCAGATATTAACCTGGCATTATTTAAAAGGTCAGTTGCAACTTATCAAGGAGTAGTACTGTATGCTCTCAGGAAATGTCAGTCTCTGTCTTTTACATATTATTAATCTGAAATAAATAAGAATAAAAGAAATTGTCTATTTTGTGGGGATCAGAGAAAGACCATAAGCTATGTCACTATATTCAGTGTTATTAATAGGTTTATAATGCAGCCACAGTAATAAATATAAACCATGCTTCATTGCCTGTGACTTTGAGGATTTCATTGCATATAATGACGGACACAAATAACCAGCCACGAAAAAATACACTGCTACCATTTCTTGTGTTGCTTTTATCTACCTTTATGGTTTCATGGCACAAAGGTAGCAGCAAACAAAGTATTTTCTTGTGTAGAGACTATTATATTGCATTAACTTTGAATAAATAGCAGAATTTTTAGCTAACAGCATGTCTTTTCCCATTAGCCTGCCTCTACTCTATCCTAGCACCCCACATCTTCACACACAGCCTGCCTTAAAAAACCCCACAACAGTAATCTTCACACCAGGATTTTATTTTCTTACGAATGCAGCCGTAATCCATATCTAGCAATGTTTCTCTTGTCAATGCAACGTGGAAAGCAGATCACAGTGTCATGGGGGCAGCTCTCATCCCCACGACTTCATGACAGCTTTTGAGCACTGCACACTTAGTGCTGTCACCTTCCAGTTCTCCTCCAGAAGTCGCAGCCACACCGAACCAGAGTTGTTAGGTCACCTACACTGTGTACAGCAGGCTTGGGGCTTGCAACAGGGAGGAGCAGCACTGCCACGGCAGCCAGCAGCTCGTACATCTGCGTACCAATCTGTTCTGTCTGTCAGCTGCAACTTTATATGGCTACAGCCACTCACTGTGCAGGCACATGCTCTTCAGCCTTCACCCACCAAAACAGGCTGGCAAGTCATTTTGGAGCAGCCAGCAATGCTACTGACAGCTCATGTGCTGGAACACACAGGATGAGAAATACCTTTTTTTAAGATCTCACAAAAAGCCCTAGTCATGCCAGATGTATCCTGCCTTCTGCTGACTCCTGTCCATCTCTCCCTTGCTCCTTTCCTGATTTAAACTGCAAAAACCATCTCCACGGCAGAAGGTGGAGTGCAGACCCTTGAACTCCTGTACGACTGCACTTGGTTTTTGTGCAGACAGGATGATCATGGCAGGGGGCTCCAAGGCAGATCCAGGCTCCACCGTGGTGAGCAGCCAGCACAAGTGCCGGACTTCCCTGCCTTTCACTGTTATTCTCTCTCCGCCCTCCCAGCACTTGCACTTCCAGGTGTTGGTGGGTATGAGGAGCAGGCTAGGCAGCCCATCCCTCTCTGTGAGAGGATGCAAGCAAGATTCATTTGCCCAGGGCTTTTCTAGAAGGGCTTCTTTGGGATTGGCCCTAAAGATTTACAATAGCTCATGTGAACCTGTAGACAAGTGGCCTGATTGTGCCAGGGCCGTTTCTGAAAGGTTGAAACACCTGAAATGCAGATGCAGCAAGGACACTTATATTTGCCACTAAATTCATACTTTAATTTGATCTTACCATTTTCAGTATATTTATTTATTTATTTATATAAAGGATGACACCCAGATGTCTTAGTGACCCTGACTGACATCTTAGTGACATCTGGTTTCAATGAATTATAATGAAATGAGAAATTACAATTTTAAACCTTTCTTGTAAGTTCTTCACACAGTCTCATAATTTCTTTAATATTTCAGAGAGAACAAAATTAGGGTACTATAGTTCACATGCCTCAGAGGAGCTTTGTTTAATGGATTCAAGTTGTGTGTATTGATCTATTTTTCTCCCAAGACTCCAGTATCAATCTCAGAGTGGTTTTTAACATCACTGATATTTGCAAGTGCTGGTTTGTGGAGGTTATACTGTTAGTGAGGTGGTCTCTTTCTTCTCTCATTAAGTGAACTTGTCACTGCTGGTTCCTCAACATCCTAGAGGATTAATGTTTACCATCATGGCAGTATCTGAACTGATAGGAATTCAACCACTTTAATTTATGAAACCAAAACCAGAAAACCTGCCAGCTTAGAACTCAGGTGAATAGCTTAGTACCGTTAATATTTCACAAAATTTGTAAATTGGCACCTAGTATATCATTGTGTAGCTGTGTCCTTTGTACATGCTAGAAAAGATAAATATTTTCGTTTTCAAGTTTTTAATGTTTTTCTTCCAAAATGAAACACTACGAACATTAACTAAAGGTAAGAAGAAACAACAGCTACTGGCAGTTCCATAGTAAATTGTTAAGAGTACGTTTGGGAAAAGATTATCCTAGAGAAAGCAAAATGGCCACTTAAGATACAACTTTTTTTTTAAAGAGGTGAGCTGCTAAATTAAAGACTAAAATTCTCCATATTTGCTGTGATATATTCATCTAGCACCCCTACTTCTCTCTTTTCTCTACTTCTCTTTTTTTTTCTTATTCAAGAAAACATGGAGGTTTGGTTTTGTTAGTCACCAACAAAATCATTGAAACCTTTGTGTGATTTAACTCTTGGATAAATGATAAACCATGATATGTCCATCAGTAGTTCAAACAGCCACGATAATTTACAAAATCACTTTCTATTAAGTATTCTAGTTAATGTTATGATTTTATCCCTTTACATATATGAAATTCTCTGCACTGAAGTGCTACAGCCAACAGAGATGGATCCCATCTTTTTTACCCAGTGAAAGAGATTCTTCAATAACTCAGCTGGTTTAAACCCAACCCATCTGGAGATTGTTCCCCAAGATCACCATGAAAACAGCAAAGTCTGGAGTCAACAGGTTTGAGGTTTTTGCCTCTAATTAGATTTGAAGTAACAAAATAATTATAAAGGATTATAGAAGGAAACCAATTCCTAAACCACAAAAATGTAAAGAGAGAAGGTAGTTAGGGACAGGGCAATCTTCATAGGATGGGAAGATTACTAGCGTGCGTATCAGCAAGAGATGTAGCATGGGAAAGTCTATGACATGCAAGAAAACATGAGCTCCTGAAATGCAGAAGGAGATGGATGCACTCTGGTGTGATGAAGAGGAATATACACAGCAGTACAAACACTGACAGAAAATATGAAATTATCCAACTGCAGAGAATAAAGATGCATGTGGATTTTGGAATAATTGGATCGAAGCACAGCTTAATCAGTAACCAAATGGACTGATGAATGTTGCAGCTATTTAAATAAATAAGGACTATTTGTAGCTGAGGGCAGTTTGTCCTTATCAGGATTGGACCAAAAATAGATTTGCCCTCCAGTACTCTCTCCCAGTGCCCACATTAATATAATTAACTACAGATGAAATCCTGACCTAATTGACAGCATGAAAACAACTCTAAACTCTAAAATTAATATTTTTGGTCCAGAATTTCACCCTATCGATAGGATTTAGTTACAATGAACATTCACAAGAATGGAAACAAAATTTTTAAATAAGTCTGTTAACTAAAATAAAAAAAAAAAATCAAAGCTTCTTGTGATTGTTTTTAGAAAATAAATCTGTGTCCATTCATCTAGGTTCACAGAAGTATACAAGTAGAGTAAAGTGTTCTGTACTTGAATAGCCAAAATAGTTACAGGTATTTTATCTTTTTCAATTTAATTGCTGTGAGGTTTTTCACTTTTCCCCTTTCCTGCTTTGTGGCGGCTCAACTCTCTTTCTTCTTTATTGTCACAAAGGTAAACTTTCTCAATGAGGCTCAATTCAGCACAATTTGAAAGAAATACAGAAAATATCACTTGTTTTGTCAGTCATAAAGCTGGCATAGGTACCTAGTGCCATGTACTTGGATGTTTAAGTCCAAGTCTATAAAAGACAGATTTTCTCATCTTATGTAAAAATAAATTACAGACTGAGAAAAACAGGAAGGAAACACATACAGTTTCTGAGATATCATAGAACAAAAAAACCTCACCCTATAATGCCTTATTAAAAAAAATTTGACAAGCTGACTTGGTCATTTGCATTCTGCTATTTATGTTAAATATAGTGCATCATTATAGTACATAGTAAATTTCCTAGAAAACTGCAGTCTTTAAATTTTGCGAAGATATTTCTAATCAAACAATGTATTTCTCACAGTGTATGTTTATAAACCCATTAAATAGGATCCAAACCTACATTTCCTGCTATGTTTTAACTATCTTATACTGTTTAACTGGTTTTTTATTCCTTATAGTTTTATACCACTCTAACTACTAGGAAGAAGCCTTCCAAATGCAGGCTGGAAACCTGACAGTAAATCAGGAAAACCTACCATTTCCTGATTATGTTGTGGCTAAATAGGATTGTAAAAAAAGACTTTTTAAAAAAAATATTTAGCTAAAAAATGTGACATTTCTAAGAAGAATGGAATTGAGATAATACAAAGCAAGGAGTAGCCAGCATGTGGTGATGAAATGGTAGTATGTGAAAGGAATGTATTTTGTGTTTCCTCAACCACCATTGTATAAAACATTGAAAACAATTTTTTTTGTGTGTTCATTAACTTAAAATACCAAAACGCTTCATATATTTTATTTGGTTTGGGTGTTTTGGGTTTCGAGGGGGATTTTTGCAATGTTTGGTTATTTTTGGAAAGGGAAAAAGGTAAATATCTTCAGTTTCATTTATACACTATAAATACACAAAAATATTAATGTAGAATTCACTGGAATTAAGTTTTGACTATCAATGTGCCAGGAAATACTAGAAGCAGCCTTTTAACCAAAAAAATCCCTATGTTTCAACAAGAAATGAATGGTCAGATGCCATCACCAGACACTCCATATCACATCTGGTATGAACTCTGTGCATAGGCAAGAGCATCCCATCTCTTCTCATGTGAAAGTGCCACTGAAGCAAGAGCCTGAAGAGTGACCACCCTACCTCCCTGAAATATAAGTCTGTGCTCCCTTTTTCATCCCACCTTCACACCATTCTCATCTTTTGATTCAACTACATTGACTCTGGTATTGTCTAGGACACCTCTGTGAAGTGCAAAGCTCCTGAAGAGGAGTCAGGAGATATTGCTGAACATCAAATTCCAACTGCTCTGTCACAAATGCTGATCACGTGGCAAACGTCCAAGTGGCCCTTTATTGAAAAATCAGTTACTGTCACATGAATTATCCTCAGTGCTGAGTAAGGTAAGCATCCCTATTTTGAAGGTCTGGGAATGCCTACTCCTCAGCAATTTCAAATATTTCTTGTTATCCAGATCAGATTTTATGGAAGCCACAAAATACAGAAATTCATCGAAGCAGAGAAAGAGGGTTTTGAAAGTTATTTTGAAGGTTTTTATCTGATTCAGCAACATGCAATAGCATCTGAAGACTATTTACTGTCTTGCAATTCTTATACAAGTATTAAGCAGTGGAAAGAGACTTAGTGGAGAATATCCAAATTACTTTAATCACTTTAATATTAATCACTTTCATACAATCATTCTTGCATTCTGAAAGTCTCTAATTTTGAAAAATCAGGATTATCCTGCCTATAGATAGAGGGAAGAATTCACCTTTCTTTATCATCTTCAATGTCTTAAAGTTGCACAAATGAGGCAATCTGACATTCAACGAAGAGAGGTTATGATAGCTTCCATCCTCTAGAGTAAGACATGGGTCATTTCAAAACACAGCTGATAGCAAACCCAGGTCAAACCTTCTCTCTTTGCCTTCTTCAAAAATACTGAGTAGGATCTGTAGCAATAGAAGGTTCCAGCAGGAAGAAAAAGAGACTGCCAAAGAAGAATAAAGGCAAGAAACAGAGGGGACCAAACTGATGCATCAGATTCTCTGTTCATCTTCTTAGCATGGTGAAGATGAAGGAAAAGCAGACAATGCTAAGGAGGAAGAGGGGATATTCCATACAGCAATGCGTAGTGCTCATATTCCCTAATTCCTCACTTAATAAAAGAGTGTCAGCACAGAGTGTTGACATCCAGTGGCTTCAATTTCTATGTTGAACACTTGGAAACAAAACATGCTCTCTCTCAAAGTTGACTGCTTTGGGCAGCCTCCTATGCTTGAAGCCAGTAACCCAAGATCCAGTTTGAAAGGTCCTGCTATGTACTCCCTATTCATGTTCCTTAAAAATACCATAGCCCCCAAGTTCCCTACTGTTCTGAGTGAACCATAAAATACACAATACATACTGATGAAAAAAAGGGAGTAGGTGCCATTAAAAGTATTAAAATTATCCCTTATTTCCAAAGTCACTTGACTTCTTTGAATTATCACCCATGAAAGATAGCCTGGATTCAGCTCTATGTTTTGCCCCAGTTTTGGCTGCGCTTAAAGCCCAAGGGAGATATAAATCTGGAAAGGAAATATTTAAAAACAACTCCTGAAGAACCATTTACAACACTGGGAAAGGCAGCCCTTTCCAGCTTTTTGGGTTTGTTTTTTTTTAACCATAATGGGATATCAGAAACATGCCTGGGAGGATAAACACAAGAACTGTTTGCTTTACATCATTCTGTTTCTGGATTAGCATGCCCATAAGACTATCCTCATTCACTTGAGAAAATACTGTAGGGATAAAGTATCCCACTAGAAGTTCTGAGAGAAAAGTTTAAAGCTATGTCTTGGGATGCAAGGGGGAGAGGGTGTTTACCTGCAGTTCAGTGTCTAAAGTCATAAGACTGTACTGCTTTGTTCAAGTTTTATCCCAGAAAATTACTGTTACAGTCTATGTCTACAGTAACACACTGGTTCATATCAAATCAGTTTTACATGCCGTCTTTTTCCATGAAAAATTAAACTGATCTTTGGCCATGATATTCCAACTGATAGGTGGAGAGCAGTGCAGGAAAAGGTTAATTTCTAGCCAGATCAGCTCCGTAATCCAACTCACTACTCATATCAACACCACTGGCCAGTAGATGGAAAGGAAAGACTGACCCAGAGGTGTAATAGGATGTGAGGGATAGCAGTGACCCCAACACTGTTCATTAACACTACTAATCTATTTAGCTACAAAGTGAAATTGCACACCTTATTCTCTGATCATAGCTTTCCTTGCCCAATTATGTCAAAGTGAACACAATAAAGTTTTAATCAACTCATTTAAAATATAACTGACAGGCTGTTTAGGCAAGCTTAGTACACTAGTATCTCTCTTGCACTGTTGTGACAATAAAAATGACCAAGAATCCCACAGAAAAATGCAAGACTCTTTTGCTATTGTGATTCTCAATTATCTATTTTTTTATCTATTGTAAATACCCATCCTAGAGCAGCATTCTAGTTTTCAGGGTGGTTTTCTGATCATAACAACTTTTCATGAACATCCAGAAATTTAGCACTTTTCTTTAGTAATACCAACTTTTACCATTAATAGTTTTCTGTTGTTGGATTTGCTCACTGGGTCTAATCTTATAATATTTCCTGCAGATGGCCAGAAATAACATGCATGCAAGGATAAAAAGGAGGATGCAAATTTCAAAACAATGCCATAATCTTCATTACAGGAGTGTTCGTCTAGTAATTAAGTGTGGAGGTGCACATATGGTGTCTGATATATCCTCATATTTTCACTGATGCAAACTTGCTATGATAATATTAATGTAAATGTAACCATACCACTTTTCAGTTTGGGAGCACTGACAAGCTTTTTTTTTCTTCTCTTTTTCCATTAGAAATTGCACTTTTTTCTTTCCCACTAGAAACTGAAAGAAAGAAAAGTTGCTAGAAAGTAACAGGTTTAGCTATTGCAGACTTTTCTTCTCCTTTGTGTATTTAAGGCAAGTAGCTACTTCCCTTAAACACACAAAGAATATCATTCTCTTTTGGTGGATTAGGAGTTACATTCTTCAAGTTTAACATTATTTCATCAATGTTTTCACTCCCAGCAGATGCTACAATAACCAAAAAAGAAGAAGAGTTTCTCTAGTGAAATATGTCTAAGGCTTCTGCCCTGTGCCTAAATATCTCATACTAAAATTTAATTCCTGCTGAACAGAAAAATGACACTGTCTCTTAACAGGGAGCAATAGAAAAAATATTTCTCCATCCATAAAGTCCTTCTCTGTAAGAATACTTAACAGTACACATACAAATTGGTAATTTGTATGTACAATTACTAGGTTTTTTATTTCACTTTCCACTCACTTTCCACTCTGTTTTTTAAGCCCAGATCTGTGAAATTCTGATCCTTCACTTGTGAGCAGTTATGTGTTTCTTCTGGGTACAGATCTATATTAGTACAAGCCAAAAGGAGTAGCAGGATTCAACTCCTGTTCATACTGTTCAGTTCCTAGAAAGCATCACCTTCTATTTTCTGTACTCCAATTCTTGATAGTCTTGAGAGACTAGGTAAACTCAGAAATGTCCTAAATTAGAAATTTATGACCAACACTTCTTGAAAATGTATATTTTCATATTCAAAAACTCAAAAATGAAATTTCCACGTGGTGATAATACCAGCTTCCCCACGCCCCGCCTCCAGTCCCCCCACAGCTTTCTATGAAGTATAACTAAATTGTAAAAATATTTATTATGGAAAAGTCTTTCTCTGGATTGTTTCTCCTCCACTTGTACTTATTAACAAACTTCAGAATAATATTTTTGCCTAAACGTACCCTTTTCAATCAGGAAATTTCAACTCTGAAGCTTCACTTCTAGGCCTCATATTAGCTGAACCTTCATACACACTGCATACACATTTTAAAACAGCTTGACTCTATTCAGTAGCACTTCTCTATTTCATTGTCCCTCAACTAAAGTTCCTTAGAAAGGTGTTCTAATTTGTGAAGTCTTAAATTGATATTCTGTAATCCATGCAAAGGCTACATGATGAACAGTTACAAATTGTTGCAGATAATTAAAAACACTAACACAAAAACCCTGGCTTTCTGGAGGCAAAAAGGCCTCTTGCGAAATAAATGACTATCAAAAATACTTAAAGTAAACCCAATGTAAAAGATAACACAGGAAAAACAAAGTGTATAATTACTGATGGACCTAAGTACCAGAAATAGAAGAAAATTAATTATGCATTGTTTCTGTCCCACACAAATAATTCCAATGCAGTTTTAACAGGATTGTAAAAGAACTGATTCCTCAGCCACTGGTCAAAAGCAATGAAAAATTCATAATGATTATTGGTTTACAAACCTAGTCTAAATACGGAACAAAGAGTGCTGAGAAGACATTTTTCTTCAAATATTCACTGATTAGAGTAATAGCAATAAACTCCTTGCAGCAAATGGTGTTCCTTCTTAACCCTCCCAAATTTGCTGTGGCTTGTAAATCAGTTGACTTTGCCAAAGGTAACCTCAGAAATCCAGTTCTAGAGAGAAATGGTGCATTGATGCTTTAAAATCCCTTAAATTACCAAATATTTTCCTTTCTTTAAAACACCAAAGTGGGTCTCATGGCTGATGGATACAAATCAATATGCTGCAGAAACCTTCCACTGCACACTGGGATAAGAAACTTGATGTTGAAAATCAAAATTATAATCTGAGATGTTAAGGATCTCAGATCTATGGGAAGTTTAAAATAAGTCCTTACTTTGAATACTGAAGAAACCCCCAACAATTATTAATGATTTTTGCTATGTTTATATATAACACGAAAACTCTTTTCATAGTTCTTTTTGGAAGAGCCCCAACTAAACAGAATTACTGAATCATTAATCATTGGAAAAAACCTCTAAGATCATTGAGGCCAACCCTTAGCCCAGCACCACTGTGTTCACCACAAAACACTGTCCCCAAGTGACACATCCACATGTTTCTCGTCCGCTTCCAGGGACAGTGGCTAAACCACTTCCCTAGGCAGCCTGTTCCAATGCCTGACCACCCTTTTAGTGAAGACGTTTTTCTTAATGGGAAATATTTAATACTCAACACTTAAACAATACAAATTTCAAAATTTAGAATTTACATCCATGCATACAACCTCCTGTTCACTTTCTACATTAGAAAAAATAACAAAGGCAAAAAACTGTTTGCATTTTTTTAACCATTGAGAGCTTCATGATCAGCTCTTTAGGCTTTGTTTCACCATTTACTCATAACTCCAGAAACATGCCCAGCTTATAAAAAAATACAAGACTAACTCATGAAAATTGGATCTTTGTCTCTCAAAAGGCAAGCAGAGACTGATAAAACTGAAATTATTAGCCATAATACCTCACACTGTTCATCGAGGAGTCAGATGCAGCACATAAATTAATAAAAGCACTCTAAATCATTAGAGTCAGCAAATTATATCACAAACTTTCATTTATATATCTTTATTAATGTGAGAGCTGTTCTGAGAAACCATGAGAACAGGGGGGTGCTATTTTTATATGGATTTCAGAGACTATGAAAGTATAAATCAAATTTTCAGTATAGATTTATTAATGATTTATGTGTATACCATGTATATTTTTACAAAGACAAGCATAGCAGCGTTTTCAGAAGTTTACTTATGCATGGAAGAGATTACTGAGAGCCTGGAGCAGTAGATGAATGTGACTATCACACAGAAAAGACATAAAGGACATGAGTATATTAAAATATTAGATTTTTGGTCTTTTGGGGACACCAATTTTAAGATCTGATGCTTGAAGTACTCTACTAATGTTTCAAATGCAATCTCCAAGATGCAGAAAACCTTCCCCCACCCTGCTGACTGCACCAAGAACATATAAATGAAGATTGTTCAAATATTTCTGTGAGAAAAATTCTCCAAGCATAAAATAAGAGAATCAGCCTATTATTAGACAGTAGACTAAAATGCAACTATAGCTAAGCAACACAGTTTAAATTTAATAGAAAAACTGTTTTCAGTTCAAAAAATAATTAACATGCAAAAGTTAAATCACAGGAGTGATGTTAATTATGTTTTTTTCTTTCAGTGTCCCAAGAAAAGAACTAAATTAGCCCACGTAGCTAGATCTAGAAAAAAATTTGCAGAATATTACTCTTTATAAAAATCAGCATTCAGCAAACATCAAAAAATCTAAAAGAGAAATATATTTTTGGGATTGAAACACTACCACAGCACTAATTATCACTGGGATTCTGAATTACATGAGAATATAAAGGCAGTATAAATGAAAGATAGAACATAACATATAGGATAGAGGACCAACAATTTAAAAAAGTATTTTAATTCTTGAATATACTAGCTGAATTCATTCACCTTAAAAAGCATAGGAAATAAATGAAAAATATAATCAATCTTCAAACTATCATAACCTGGTGGTGTGTCTTGTAGTTTATTTTAAATAAGGATTTTCTCTCTGTCAAAGTACTTGATAATATGGAAGAGCAGCACTGTGATGAACTGTATTTCAACTTAAAAATTGGCCCTCAAGATTAAAAACATCAATTTCTCACTGAAGCTGAGGCTATGGCTAACCTTGGCTGTTGCAAGGAGAGGGAGGTTCCATGCAACTTAATTCCACTTGACAAGGACAAACTCAAAGTACTGTCATAAGGGGCTTCTCTTCCTTCTCTGTGGCCTTTCCACTGCAAAAACTGGTGAAGAGATGAACTTATGTTTTCATCGTGAAACAGAGCAGAGAGAAAATGAGGGCTCAATGTCAAAATAAGATGCTACTTTAAAAAAAAAATCACTAAATTTGATTTAAATTTAATTTTTTTTTTTAATCTAAGCTAGAGAGGCATGGACTTGATGCACTGACCACTCAGTGGATGAGGAATTGGCTGGATGGTCAGACCCTCAGTGCTGTGGTCCATGGCTCAATATCCAAGTGGAGACCAGGGACATGTGGCATACCCCAGGGGTTGGTATTGGGACTGGCACTACTGAACATCTTTGTCAGTGACATGGACAGTGTAATTGAGTGCAACATCAGCAATGACTCCATGCTGTGATGTCTAGTCCACACGCTAGAAGGAAAGGATGACATCCAGAGGGACTTGGACAGTCTTGTGAGGTGGGACTGTGCAAAACTCTTCAAGTTCAACAAGGCCAAGTGCAAGGTCCTGCACTTGGGTCATGGCAATCCCAAGTACAAATAAAGGGTGGGTGGAGATTGGGAGCATCCCCAGTGAGAAGGACTTGGGGGTTTTGGTTGACAAGAAGTTCAGCATGACTCAGCAATGTCCACTTGCAGTGCAGAAAACCTTGGGCTGCAGCAAAGGAATTGTGGACAGAAGGTCAAGGGTGGTGATCCTCCCCCTCCATTCTGTTCCTGTGAGACCCCACCTCGAGTACTGTATCCAGCTCTGGGAATCCCAACATAAGGATCTGGCCCTGTTGGAGCAAGCCCAGAGGAGGGCCACCAAGATGACCAGAGGGCCAGAGCACCTCTGCTACGAAGCACCTCTCCAGGCTCAGAAATTGTTCAGGCTACAGAAGAGAAGGTCCCAGGGAGACCACACTGAGGACTTCCAATGCCTAGAGGGGCCCTACACAAAAGATGAAGAGGTACATTTTACAAGGGCACATGGTGATGGGATGAGGGAGAATAATTTTAAACTGAGAGTAGTTTTAGATTATATATTAGGAGGAAATTGCTCACTATGAGGGTGTTGACACACAGCTTGCCTTTAACAAAGGTACCTGGTGTCAGATTTCTTTTAGGTCTCAAATCGCTCATAAAAGGTGAATAGTTAACCAAAATGTTGTACAAATGTTACGTCTTAATAAAAGCTTCTACTTTTTGATGATTTGAGACCCAAAGCAGACCCTTAGGAGGGAAAAATTAGCCACTGCTACAAATGATGATGCAGAAGGAATGAAATTTCTCCAAAATGTGACAAAATAATTATCTTTCTTTTAAAATATAAATGCAAGAGCATTTTCAAAATTAACAAGGTGTATCTCTTCTTTTACTTACGTACAATAGGTTATTTTCTGCTCTAGGAATAAAAATTTGGACTACTGCAACTCTAAACCACAGGTATTTGTGAATTGGCCATTCATTCATGTGCATTTAGCTTTCCATTGCACTATAGTTTGTCTTCAGAAAGCAGATACTAGGCTTTTCTGCATATATAATAAATGTGTTTGAACCTTGCATGTTTCTTTTTATCACTGGAAAGCCATGATTGTCACCAAATACAATCCTCAATTACACAAATAATTGTAACAGTAGTGCACTATATTCACTCTGTAACAGAGTCAAAAGTTGCATTTATTCTTTTGACTGCTTTTGCATACAAATCAAGATTTCCATTGATCTACCAGGATGATGAGAAATTGCTTTGGTTTTTCTTTCCCAGCAATCACTTATGACAAAATTTAATAAAACCCATAAACAACCTATATTATCAGCTAAAGTGGTGTTTTAAGTAAAGTTTACAAAAGAAAATACATAAAAGAAATAGAACTTGAAATGTTGAACTTTGAAACAAATCATAATCTGCAAGCTCTTTGAAAGCAAATTTTATTTCTACTACTCACCATGTAAGAATTTTCTACCTTTTTTTGTTTTATTGCTCATTGATTTTTTTAAATGTATATTATGATTTACATATCATTTGGGAAGACAAAGTTCTGTTATAATAATAAAAATATGTACAGTTCAGAGTTACAATGCAGAAAGCCTCTAAAATATTTTATTTCCTAATGGAAGCAAAAATATGTAAAGTAATAATCTAGAAGTTCCTGTCATTTAATAAACAAGCATTTTTAGTAATGAATAAGTTTTTATCTGATTAAAGTTATGAGCTGCTTTCAGATTATTTCTTTTTGTAGATATTAGGAAGTTCCTTATGAAGGAACTAAAAATACTTTCAGAAAGTTTTAATATGCTGATGTGAAAATGATAGCGGCTCTTACCACAAGACCGCCTATTCAGTGGTAAAAATATTTCAGATTGCAATAAGCCTCACTTGGAATAAAATGAGAAGAAAGCTCTCTCTGTTAGGAAAAGAAAGAAGTATTTTAAATATCCTTCATCTTCCAGCTAACATTTTCAAGTACTTTATTGCACAAAAAATCGGTTTTTTGAGGTCTGCTCTGAAAAGCACTGCTGGACACCAACCCCAGTTAATTCAAATGCAAATAAACTGTGAACTTCAACCTACTTCAAGCAATCAGCGCAACCATTGCCAACTCTCCTCTCATTTAACTCTTTAGAATTTCTTATTTTCTTAAGATTTGCACCACTCAGCAATGCAGCCAAATAATTCACCACTAATCTTACATAACGTATGGTATAAAGAGTGATTAATTGAATAGACTTACTATGATCATTTCTAGGATAGTAGGTGTCAATACCTGCATAAACATTGCTATCAAATAAAGTTACAAATAGATAACAAATACATATTTCCTGTCATTCTCATCCCCACCTGGTAAGGAATCATGCCTGGTTACCCACAGCAACCTCTCTTTGCCAGTATATTTAGCCAATATAAACAGAAGTAACAATGGCAGAAAGGAAACAAGAGATACTGGCCATAAGGGAACCTTTTTGAAGTTCTTCTGCCTCAGTAACTCAGCAGAAATTCCTAGATCTGCACTGGCCCATCCAAATGAAGACATGTGTTAATAAAGGCAACTGCTAGAAATGAACACAACCTACCAGAATTTTGTAACTAGACATTACTCAACCCAAAACCTAAAGAAAGAACTTGCAAACTAATACAAAAGAGAATGAAGCTGTAGATTTTATTTCTCTTGAATATTTTTTCTGTGCAGTAGTAACCCTTGATATTGGAGGTGTTAGAGGGAGTTTCACATGGCACTATTTTTGAAGGGGCTAAACTATCGCTGCTCTTGGCCAACCCAGAGCTTTCTCAATGTCTCTTTACTACAGAGAAAATATTTGACTTGCTGCTCTTCTGATAATATAAAATTGATCTTTGTCTTTTCTGTCTACCAAGCGGCAGGGAAATCATGCTGCATTAAATATGTATAATATCATATGCAAACAAGTTTCCAGCCTTTTCATTTGCTGACAGCTATTCCCTATGCTTNAGCGCCGGGCGGGCTCCCAAACTTGCGCTCCTCTTCTACCGACCGCCTCCCTCGTCTGGTTTGTTGCGTTTTTCTAAGCGTGAGGGGTTGGATCGCCTCGTGTTGCCCCAGCCCTTCTCGCCGAGGGGCTCCCTGGCCGCCCGGGGGGCTGTTACCCCGGCAGAGGTCACCGAATCACTCCTTCGGCTTCCCCTCCGCAGGGCCATGCATGCCCCGCTGCTTTGCCCGGCCGCCTGCGCTCGCCGCGCTGCGCGCAGAGCCCCGGCCCGGCGGCGGCAGCAGCAGAGCCTCTTGGCCCGGGCAGAGCGCAGCGAGAGGAGCAGCTGCTGCGAAACAGGAGGAACTCCCCCCTGAAGCACACAGGCGTCTTGTGCCGGCGTGTTTCACCCGGGGGGTTATGCAGTAATGTATCAACGGGCTGTCTGAAAGCTCGAGTGTGCTGGAGGCTTTGCGCACCTGAATCGGTAAACCCTAGCGTCCGCACCAGATTAAAGTGCTTTAGTGACGAGGTAGAGGTCCCTGGTAACCCGTGCCAGAAACATGGACATGTGACTGGGAATCTTATTTAGTTATGCAAAACGTAAGGGGGGAAAAAAATCACCTTGAGATAAAACCATTAATTACATGCTCCATTTATAAGCAGGAGAAGGGATACCTTTGGATGAAGTGGAACAATCAAAAAAAAAAAAAAATCCAACTGGAAACAAATCGCCTAAAAGNTCCAACTGGAAACTAATCGCCTAAAAGCTTAGAGATATATTTATGTGAAGTCAAGCAGAGAAACAGTATTTTGAAGTCTCACTTGAATCTGCTTTATTGTGATATAACAGGTTTAGTTATCTGATTCATTACTTTTAAATTCATTTACTATCCATTCCACCACCTTTAAAGAGGAGCTCTTTCGTCTTCAATGTGAAATCATTATGAAAATTAAATATCTACTCCTCATGCCATTATAGATTACCAGTTTCGTGCCTTTTGGAAAAATACATTACAGATTAAAGTATTAAACCGTCTTTAAATCACCCATGGCTAGGGTAAAGCCAGACAGAGGTCAGCTGCTCTGACGTACATCAGCTTTCTAGGTTAATTACACTTGTGTCTACACGTGGAATGAACACATAGTGAGAAACAAAACTAGGTAAATACCATACCTAAAAACCGAACTAGTTAACATAGGAAATAAAACAGGACAGGTTGGATTGCATTAGCTTATTACTATTTTGTGAGGGAGTTCTTACTGGACTGACAATTAGGTCATGACACTGCAAGAGGCAATATGATTAACTTCGACATACAGAGTGTGGAACATAAAGCCAAATAAACCAGACTTTCATTGACCCAACCCTTTCTAATTGCCAGTTATCATGAAGGCAGCTTGTCTGGCATCTGGGTTGCATTTCTGAAACCCTATTATTTTACTTCTCATTTTTCTCTTTAGCACTCTCAGTTTTTTTTCAAAGTACAGACAGTATAATTGCACTACTTAAGGACAATTTTTGCAGTACAAAATTGACACTAAGTCTGCTGGCACAGCTGTGCCAGAAACTCTCGAGGGACAGAGGTAAACCCCAAACTGGCTTGTTCAAAACGGGAAATGAAATGCTGTGAGGGTGAATAGGGACCTTGTTCATCCATTCTGCTTTGCCATTATGAAAGTACATGAAACAAACAATCAACAATCACGTAGATGTTTTATATAACCCAATTACTGAAGTAGCTGGGAAACTGGTCAAATTATGCAGGGTCTGATGTATCATAACTTACTGGTTAGCAAATTAGTAGATGATGAATCCCCATACTAGCATATGGAAGACCCTCAAAACTTCTGGAAATCTCTGTATCTTGTGAGGACTTTTAGTCCTAAATTTCAGTGTAAATAATGATACAACCATGTAATACATTAAGGTATCTTGGCATTCTTGCATTTTTGAGTGTGCTTATCTGATCATATGTAACTTTTTTATTTGTAAACCCACTGAGGTATTAAATTTAAAAGCTCATATTTAATTAAAATTAATTTAATGTATTTTTAGCACATACTTATTTTCTAATGTTTCCTCTGATTTAGATCCATATCAGCTACAGACCATAGTTGGAAAATAAATTTTGTTCTTTCATATCCTGACATCTGTCTTCTGCTTAATGGATATTATATGTGAGCTCTATTTTTTACATTGTTGGATCTGTTTTTACACACACAAAGAAAAAAAAGTGAATTAATTTTTTTTATTGTTGCTTTGTGTCCCATACATTACATCATCACTTTGCAGTTCAAATGTTTTCATCCAAAGAGTAACTGGGATATTACTTTATTGGATGTAATGCAGATCAATGTATATTGTTGTAATGATGAACTTATTCTGTGCCTAACAATTAATTGCTAGTCCAGAGAGACTGTTGCTGCTTAGTAGTATATTTCTGATTTACATAGCCTTAATCTGGATACTTTATGATCATATCTGGAAGACCTCACATAATATGCCAGAAAGTTTTCTGTTTGGTATACTCCTGAGCCCCATGTGCTTGACAATCAGTTATGCCTGGTTTTTATATTTTCTACCCCAATTACTATATTTGAAATACTTGCCATTGGACAGAGAAGAGCACATGCAGTAAGTACTGTCGTTTTCTTGTAGAGATGAGAAACACAGAAGAACTTCAAAGCTGGTTTATATTTGTTTAGACTATAGATATTAATAATAAAGATTCTCTATTTTGTATTTATGAGATGCTGCTAAATATAGTATCTGATACAGCAGGAAGTTTTATGCAAGACAAAGAGAAGACCAAAGTCTCAGTATGTTAAAGGGAAGTTAATGCAAATAATAGATGATAAAAGTTGTTTTAACAACCTATTCAGTATTGTCCATGCTGTGATTTAACTCCTATTAGCAGTAAAAAACCAAGACAGTCCAGAATATTTGCTCTTACACTTTACAGCCCATCCATAACTCACTGAAGTTAGAACAATAGTCACTTTCTTTGACTAATTTGTATCTCCTTTTCTACTGCAAAAAATTCTGGAGAAGGGCTTAATTCCTTGTAAACAGCATTGCACCCAAAATGAATGCAAAATTAGAGAGTATGCATAGTTTTTCAGAAGTAACTGTTTTTCTTCTCTTGGCTCTTCTACCACTAGCATTTCAATCACAATTAATTTTTTTTTTTTAACTTTTGCTTGGGATTTTGTGTCACTAATCAGTAGTAGGCTATTAATATCTCATACTAGTAAATGTCAATTAATTTGTTGTCTCAAACTACGCAGCAGTTCCAATGTGGTAATAAGACTAAAAACCAAAACTTAATTATTTTGGTCTTTGAATGAAGAATATGCAACATTTTAAACACAATTATATTTGGAGCTTAATATCAAAAATAGTTTTAAGCATGATGAATTCTTACAATGATGAAATCTTATTTCAAAATATACAGTCCAAAGTACTGCCCTGTGTGGGATTCAATTTCCATTTCTTCTTACTAAATTATTCCTCTTTTTTTTTTTTTTCAGACAGCAGCTGCCCCTTCAGTGCAGCTGTTACTAGTAAAGATCATTGATTAGCTTGAAGTCAATGACAGCAAAGGAGCTCTCAGGATGTTCTGATATGCGATAGCATGAATAATCCTCCAAATCTCTCTCTCTCTTGCACACACACAGCATGAAGTTTGGACACATACCTCTTTCTCTCATTTTCCACTAGTCTAATTCGCTCAATGTCTGCTCAATGTTTTAATGAAATATGATAGTGCATGCATTATAAACTCAGTCCTGAGCAAAAAGCACAAGAAATGCATTGAGACCTGGACCGGTGCTTTGATAACAGCAGGGCATCATGAGCACCAGAATGACAGACACTGGCAAATGGCATAGAGGAAAATTAGCTTACTCATGGCTTGGAGAAAGGTTGTGCCAACCATCTGTCACAGGAGATCTCCCAAATAACAAGGATTATAAATGCACAATGAGGTTTTCCCTATATCACCTCAAGGCCAGTTCTCCCAAAGGGACCNGGAAAAAAATCCCCTTGAAATAAAACCATTAATTACATGCCCCATTTAAAAGCAGGAGAAGGGATACCTTTGGATGAAGTGGAACAATCAAAAAAAAAAAAAAATCCAACTGGAAACTAATCGCCTAAAAGCTTAGAGATATATTTATGTGAAGTCAAGCAGAGAAACAGTATTTTGAAGTCTCACTTGAATCTGCTTTATTGTGATATAACAGGTTTAGTTATCTGATTCATTACTTTTAAATTCATTTACTATCCATTCCACCACCTTTAAAGAGGAGCTCTTTCGTCTTCAATGTGAAATCATTATGAAAATTAAATATCTACTCCTCATGCCATTATAGATTACCAGTTTCGTGCCTTTTGGAAAAATACATTACAGATTAAAGTATTAAACCGTCTTTAAATCACCCATGGCTAGGGTAAAGCCAGACAGAGGTCAGCTGCTCTGACGTACATCAGCTTTCTAGGTTAATTACACTTGTGTCTACACGTGGAATGAACACATAGTGAGAAACAAAACTAGGTAAATACCATACCTAAAAACCGAACTAGTTAACATAGGAAATAAAACAGGACAGGTTGGATTGCATTAGCTTATTACTATTTTGTGAGGGAGTTCTTACTGGACTGACAATTAGGTCATGACACTGCAAGAGGCAATATGATTAACTTCGACATACAGAGTGTGGAACATAAAGCCAAATAAACCAGACTTTCATTGACCCAACCCTTTCTAATTGCCAGTTATCATGAAGGCAGCTTGTCTGGCATCTGGGTTGCATTTCTGAAACCCTATTATTTTACTTCTCATTTTTCTCTTTAGCACTCTCAGTTTTTTTTCAAAGTACAGACAGTATAATTGCACTACTTAAGGACAATTTTTGCAGTACAAAATTGACACTAAGTCTGCTGGCACAGCTGTGCCAGAAACTCTCGAGGGACAGAGGTAAACCCCAAACTGGCTTGTTCAAAACGGGAAATGAAATGCTGTGAGGGTGAATAGGGACCTTGTTCATCCATTCTGCTTTGCCATTATGAAAGTACATGAAACAAACAATCAACAATCACGTAGATGTTTTATATAACCCAATTACTGAAGTAGCTGGGAAACTGGTCAAATTATGCAGGGTCTGATGTATCATAACTTACTGGTTAGCAAATTAGTAGATGATGAATCCCCATACTAGCATATGGAAGACCCTCAAAACTTCTGGAAATCTCTGTATCTTGTGAGGACTTTTAGTCCTAAATTTCAGTGTAAATAATGATACAACCATGTAATACATTAAGGTATCTTGGCATTCTTGCATTTTTGAGTGTGCTTATCTGATCATATGTAACTTTTTTATTTGTAAACCCACTGAGGTATTAAATTTAAAAGCTCATATTTAATTAAAATTAATTTAATGTATTTTTAGCACATACTTATTTTCTAATGTTTCCTCTGATTTAGATCCATATCAGCTACAGACCATAGTTGGAAAATAAATTTTGTTCTTTCATATCCTGACATCTGTCTTCTGCTTAATGGATATTATATGTGAGCTCTATTTTTTACATTGTTGGATCTGTTTTTACACACACAAAGAAAAAAAAGTGAATTAATTTTTTTTATTGTTGCTTTGTGTCCCATACATTACATCATCACTTTGCAGTTCAAATGTTTTCATCCAAAGAGTAACTGGGATATTACTTTATTGGATGTAATGCAGATCAATGTATATTGTTGTAATGATGAACTTATTCTGTGCCTAACAATTAATTGCTAGTCCAGAGAGACTGTTGCTGCTTAGTAGTATATTTCTGATTTACATAGCCTTAATCTGGATACTTTATGATCATATCTGGAAGACCTCACATAATATGCCAGAAAGTTTTCTGTTTGGTATACTCCTGAGCCCCATGTGCTTGACAATCAGTTATGCCTGGTTTTTATATTTTCTACCCCAATTACTATATTTGAAATACTTGCCATTGGACAGAGAAGAGCACATGCAGTAAGTACTGTCGTTTTCTTGTAGAGATGAGAAACACAGAAGAACTTCAAAGCTGGTTTATATTTGTTTAGACTATAGATATTAATAATAAAGATTCTCTATTTTGTATTTATGAGATGCTGCTAAATATAGTATCTGATACAGCAGGAAGTTTTATGCAAGACAAAGAGAAGACCAAAGTCTCAGTATGTTAAAGGGAAGTTAATGCAAATAATAGATGATAAAAGTTGTTTTAACAACCTATTCAGTATTGTCCATGCTGTGATTTAACTCCTATTAGCAGTAAAAAACCAAGACAGTCCAGAATATTTGCTCTTACACTTTACAGCCCATCCATAACTCACTGAAGTTAGAACAATAGTCACTTTCTTTGACTAATTTGTATCTCCTTTTCTACTGCAAAAAATTCTGGAGAAGGGCTTAATTCCTTGTAAACAGCATTGCACCCAAAATGAATGCAAAATTAGAGAGTATGCATAGTTTTTCAGAAGTAACTGTTTTTCTTCTCTTGGCTCTTCTACCACTAGCATTTCAATCACAATTAATTTTTTTTTTTTAACTTTTGCTTGGGATTTTGTGTCACTAATCAGTAGTAGGCTATTAATATCTCATACTAGTAAATGTCAATTAATTTGTTGTCTCAAACTACGCAGCAGTTCCAATGTGGTAATAAGACTAAAAACCAAAACTTAATTATTTTGGTCTTTGAATGAAGAATATGCAACATTTTAAACACAATTATATTTGGAGCTTAATATCAAAAATAGTTTTAAGCATGATGAATTCTTACAATGATGAAATCTTATTTCAAAATATACAGTCCAAAGTACTGCCCTGTGTGGGATTCAATTTCCATTTCTTCTTACTAAATTATTCCTCTTTTTTTTTTTTTTCAGACAGCAGCTGCCCCTTCAGTGCAGCTGTTACTAGTAAAGATCATTGATTAGCTTGAAGTCAATGACAGCAAAGGAGCTCTCAGGATGTTCTGATATGCGATAGCATGAATAATCCTCCAAATCTCTCTCTCTCTTGCACACACACAGCATGAAGTTTGGACACATACCTCTTTCTCTCATTTTCCACTAGTCTAATTCGCTCAATGTCTGCTCAATGTTTTAATGAAATATGATAGTGCATGCATTATAAACTCAGTCCTGAGCAAAAAGCACAAGAAATGCATTGAGACCTGGACCGGTGCTTTGATAACAGCAGGGCATCATGAGCACCAGAATGACAGACACTGGCAAATGGCATAGAGGAAAATTAGCTTACTCATGGCTTGGAGAAAGGTTGTGCCAACCATCTGTCACAGGAGATCTCCCAAATAACAAGGATTATAAATGCACAATGAGGTTTTCCCTATATCACCTCAAGGCCAGTTCTCCCAAAGGGACCCAAATGAAAAAGAATATACATTATTGTTCACACACAAGAAACCATTTGAAATTCATCAAAATAACTGAAATGCATGCCACAAAACAACAGATGCAGACTCAGAGTGTGTGGGGGGACAGCCTAAGCTCTGAGGTAATATCTGTAGGTTTTTTCATTAAGTCTAATAAAATAAATGCTATAAATTCATTTCAGTGTGTAGCAGATTTGCAGTGATAGTGATTCTGACAAGATGACATTGTCCCCATTCTCATCTTGTGAAAATAAAGTAACAACTTATTAAACAGGAAGGAGATAATACACTACAGAATTAATATCCACATTAAAATTACTATTGGAAAAGAATTAGGCAATGAGGATAAATATTTAATTTCATGTCATCTAGCTATTTTCAACTTCATTTGGGATCAAATAATTTCATTATTCATTATCGTTGGAATCTGAAAGCATACTACCACTCGATAGTAGATAATACAGATTCTATTAAAAAAAAACCACACAAAGAGAAAGCTGCAGATACTCAATTTCAGTGCCTAGTAATAACATTTATAAGAGATCTCTTAGGGCACCTACTGGGGAACCTAAGCATTGCATGCCAAAGAAAGCCTGCAAAAAGGGTAAGAATCTTTCTAACGGATTTAAACCAGAACATTAATTCAGCCTCTTTTTTTCTCCTTTGGGCAGTCCTCGTTCTATTGACTGTAGTACTTAAAGCAAATAACCAAATGATAAAACTTCACAGCTGAAAGTATTCACTGATGGAGGGGAAAGAGCTAATACTCTACATTTCAGAGTCTGGCAGCTCTTGACTATTTAAATGTATGTTAATTTAAATGTATTATGTTGAGTTTATATAGAAAAAATATTTTGCATTAAAATTTTTACTAAAACCACAATGAGAAATTTAATTAATAGGAATTCGTTATTTAAGAATGTCAAAGTCTTTGGATTAGGCTTGTTTAGTCTTTAAGTTAGTTTTTCAAAGTATTTAGATGTTTTGATTTTTTACCTGTGAAGATCTGTTGTAGTAATCCTGACATCTGTAAACATTTTCCATATAATTTTCGTTTTTCATTTGATTTATTTCTGCCCACTAATACAGAATATTCTCTATTTTATAGCTCATTTCCTCAAAGTTCCTCACAGGTGATTTCTGGAGACATATGGTGTGTAGCTAGGAGTTTATCTAACCTGTGACAGAAAATGGTTGTTTAACTTACTTTACAGAAAAGATGGCTTTTGAAATTTTGTCAATAAAGTAGCAAGCACCTCATATCAGCCTCATAAAGCTGGATTTATTTTTAAGCAAAAGTTCTCTAAGGGCCTTTCTCTGTTCCTTTAACATGTTTTTGTGTTTTCCAAGAGTCTGTGACCTGCAATGGTCACTTACAAACTCTAGGGAGAACTGCCTGGTACCTCGTTAAAAAAACACCAGCACCAAACCCAGAACAATAACACACCTAACCTGCTGCTCAGGCACAATGACAAGTTAATATCCACTATCTCAGCAGTTTAGGTAACCTATTTATTCCAAACCAATAAAACTGCCCTTGAGCAGGGGATAATCATCCTTATGTTCATTTTATGCATCACTATAGGAATTACACTTGACAAAAAAATTTGAAAAGACATGCAGACTTCTTCCTGCATTTGTCCTAAATCTCAGTGATGGAGATGAAGCACAATCACTTATTTTCAGGTGGATTTTCCTAGGTAATAAGCCAATAAAAATAGTGATTGTATGTCTGGAACAAAAATCTAAATTAATATAGAGTGTTGTGTAGTCTAATGCTCTCCTAGTCATGTATCTCATCATGCAACAGATCCCAAGTTGTACTAAGAATATAAAGGAACCAGTTCTTCAAAGAATGCACTTACTGACTTTGAAGCAAGTAGGTTTGTGAACTCTGATATCTGTACAGGGTAAAAGACATTTCCTACAGTTCTAGAGAACAAAAGGAGAATATAATAAGATATGTAGGCATATCTTACCTGTCTCTCCTTGAGACCAATCATCTTGTCCCAGAAGAGCACAAAGAATATTAAATGGGATGACTGTTCTGGCTTATTGTCTTTGTGACTTTGATACAGCAGAATTTCTCACTTTTTTAAGAGATAAATTTCATCAAAGATTCATACCCATATTACAACAACTACATATGGTAAAACAATGCAGTGAACTTTCCAGCTTGGAGACAATGTCATTATTCTACATGTCAGTTAGTTCACAGCTCAACTCAGCCAGAATCCTTCTTTGTCTTTCCAAACAACATTCTAACAGTCTGAATAAGAACAAAAACAAACAAACAAACAAACAAAACAAACAAACAAAAAAAACCAAACAAAAAAATCAAGCTAAGCAGTTGAGGAAAAATGGAATTTTTATCCCCTGGCAACTAATTTCTAACCATTTTGTCACTGCTTCTGCACAGAGGTATGATGTGATATAAAAGGGATAATATGACAACTTCGTGTTGGCACATCCTAAAAGAAAAAGGATATATTCATACTTACTTATGAAGTAATTCCTGGGATGACATCTGTAGTCTTATATTCTGCACACATTCATTTTATTTCATTTTCCTTTCTTTTTCATAGGTCACTCTATAAAATCTGACATTCAAAAGAAACCAACTTACTCCTGGTGCTAATATAATGTTAAATATTAACAAGCATGTATTTTTTAAATAATATGAGGGATGTGAAATGCTTACTTGAGACTCTTCAGTTTTTATACCTCTCCATGAACCCAATTCAGGAATTAGCCATCTCTGCTCCAAGACTTATCTAATTTGAAGTGACAGACCTTTAATTACATATGACATACTATCCAATTATATGTAGAAAAATCTATTTTCACCAGTACAGTACTATTTGAAAAGTTGAGATTTGATCTGCCAAAAAAATCAGATTTTCTCCAAATGCTTTACTCAAGAAGGAAAAGTGCATTACAGCTTGTTAAATATTCAGTTAAAAGACCTCCTTTATTGTAGTTTATCCTACCCTTCATGTAATTTCTATTGAAGTCAGAAATAGGCCAAGTAGGTTCTTGTTCATCACTTTTGTGAATTTATAGAAATTTGAGAAGGATTACCCAGTCACATGTGAATATAATAAAATATGGAAAAAAAAAACTAGGAAAAAAATAAGATCTTATTTTGGTTTTAAAAGCAATTACAAGGAAGGTGTTGAAATTCATTATCAAAGAAATATTTGTGTTTATCCTTAATACATCTAATTACTTTACTACTATTCACAAATACAGATCCAAATACTTCAATATACAAGAAAAGAAAACACAGATGCCCTCTTTTTGCTTAAATGGGAAAAATACTGAGAGGCTAAGCTGTTTAAGCAGTTAAAAAGAAATCTGAGGCAGTGCTGGGAACAGAAATCTCCTATTTCTTATTAATTCTTAATCACATGATAATCCTGCCTTATCAATCCATATGTCAATTTAAAAGCAGTGATTACAAGTCATCAATAATGATGATCCAATGTTTCAGTACAATTGAAAAAGATGCACAACTGAACTTTAAAGAGAGTTCAGAAAAATCACAGTAGTCTGCCTTTCAGCATAAATGGTACTGCTTGCCTGATATAATCCAATACTGTTTATTCCAGAAAAATACCTATAGTCACTGTAAAATGCCTGCTGTGCTCACTTTGCTTAGCGTGTGCTACAGAATTTACACACAGCATATTATTTCACTAAAAACCTCCAGAGATGCAGACAGTACAGTTACACTGTCAACATTTTGAGGCAGGATCAGAATACATACCACACTTTTGCATTTGCTTCTCTGCTAAATCAGTTACTTGTTTTCAGTCAGGAAGCCAACATCATTCTGAAGTCTCAGAATTCAGTGTTTTACACAGTTCATAGCACACATTATTAAAGTATATTAGGTGCTACTCTCAAGTATAGATATTTAAGACATCAAGTGACATTTATGTAAATTTACATTAGAAAGCTTTAATAAAAGGCTACTAAGTTGCTAAATAAATCATCAGGTTTGAAATGCAGGTGCAATATACATACTCAGTTTGCACTTATCTGTAAGCATATATATTCTAGCACAATTTCTGTCCACACACACCACCAGTGGTTTTCTCCAGCAGCTCTTCATTCAGTGAATATAGATATGGGCAAGACAACGTCTACCTGCAAAAGCTATTTTCTTCAGGCACATGTAATTGCTAATCACCTATGAGACATTTGTTCTTAGTGGTTTACTGGGCACCAAAGAGGCAGAAGTCGTTTCAAGGCAGCAACCAGGTGAATAAACCCAGAAAGCCTCTCCTTACTCCAGCTGCAATCATGCACAATATAAACTTAGTGTTCTGCAGCTAGTAACATGTTTCATATGGGAGATATTTTACCATGTATTGGTGCCTTTCAGTTTTGAGAGGTGATGGAGAAAAAACTAAAGCTGAGGTATAGACAGAGAGGTGTGAATTAGATAAAGTGACTTACAACCAGTATGGAATTGGCACCTTTAAAACAGGGACAAAGACAAGGATTTGAAGTACAGACAGTTGTATTTTCAGGAAAGGGTATTTCCTGAGAGAAACATCACTGGAACAACCAAAGAGGTTAAATGGCAAGACAAGATCATAGACAAAAAGATTTTCTGGACAGCTGAGTACAGGAAGTAGAGATACCAAAAAATGACTAAGAGACCAAAGAAAAAGTGGAAGAATAGAAGAAAAAGCAGGTGAGATGGAGAAAGAAAGAACAGAATTAAATTCCTGGAATAAGTGAAATGGTTAGAGATGAGGAATGAATAAGAAAACTCAGTACATACTATAGTAAGGAAAAGAAAGATGAGATCACCTCATGTTTCACCTGCTATTTTTTTAATGGAAAGCACTCAGCAAGATTTTGTTCAAAATGGAAGAAGCAAAGAGCAAATTCAGAGTGATGAATCATTACTTGTTTCATCCAAAAAATAGCAAACTGTAAACAAAAACTGTCACTGAATTGCAGAACTAAGAAACCTCAGTCCAGTATCTGCTTGGAAATAATAATTTGCGCATGATAAAAGAACGTCTCTATCTATTACAGAAAACAATGAACTAAATGCAAACTGGTATTCTTGATAATCATCTATTAAAAATTGTCTGCAGATGAATATATATTCACCTAGTAAATGCCCAGATAAATTTGAATAATGAATGTATTTCAGAACCAGTGACTTGGCAAATACAGAAATGGCAAAATTAATGAGATATCCATGGATCATATTTGCTATGCTTATTTAGATAGTGCACATGCATTGTCCTTTTGATTTCCTTTTATCACCTGCATTTTGAGAGTACTATGTATAGGCTTTAGCAATGCTTATGGTAGAATTAGCAACAATATGACTGGATAACAAATAATTACTCAAAACTCTTCAAAATAAAATCCCATTGCACTCAAAGCTTTTATAGGTGCCAAGCAATACAAAGGCCTGTTAAAAGAATTGCTTAGACCAGCCATAAAAGCATAGCAAAATTACATTCTCTTACTCGAAACTGCCATTCACATAGGACCATATTTTAGTCTAAGTGTCTGTGGGTACAAAACAAAAGTAGTAAGAGTGAAGTTCTAACTATCTCAGCTGTGGCTGCTAACCTCATCATGCAACATAGAAATAACTTAGGTAGTTTGACACTAAGTCAGGTACAGTGTCAGAGAATCACAAAATTTTTAGAGTTGGAAGGGACCTCTGGAGATCATCTAGTCCAACCTCCCTGCCAAGGTAGGGCTGTGGTAGCAAAGCAGACTAAGATAATACACAGCCTACTGGTAGTGCAGTTTTAGTGAAAATATCCTTTGAAATACAGTTTTAAAATAAAATACAGTTTAATAATTATGAGATTATGCTCTCTTTTGTAATTTGGTGGTACAGTTATATTCAGTGGAGTAGCCTCAATCTAAAACTAAATATGTAGAAAAAAAGCCAAGTTCATCATGCTATGAATATTTTAAAGCATGCCAACAACACTATAAGAAGAGAAAGAGTTAAAAAAAACAGTTCAGAAAAATGAAACTAGTACAACATATCTATTTTCAAACATTAAGAGCACTATTATAGGAAGTGCTTTGATTTTCTGCCCTTGGACTTATCCATCTAAGATTGCAGCTGGTCCAGTGGATCTGTTTATGTTTGAAACAGGGTGTGGCTATGTATGAAACAGAGTGATGGTTGCAAAATTAAATCATAGCTAAGATAGGATGAAAATGTGCTTTGTCACATAAACAAATTAGGAAAATTATATGGATTATTTAGACATATTTTGATACAGGGATTTTATTTCTATCCAATTCTGTGGAATATTTACAAAGTACAGTTTCATCAGAACAATTGTGCATGTTAGATTTGAAATAAAACTTCTGCATCCTACAAGCAATTACTGTTTAGTAAACCTTACCTCAATATAGGGCCAAGCTACTTTAAATTCTATCCTAGCTTTCAGATCTTTCTTCAAATCCCTCATTCATACCCATCTGAAACATATAGTTGTTTGTAATTAAGCCCAAAATAAGATCACCATGCAATTTGCCCTTACTCTTTATATATATATAAACCCAACAGGTCTTAACATATTAATGACTGGTCTGCAGTTTACTGTACACAGTTCAGTTCATAAAGCCTGTTTTGGATAGACAAATTTTTGTGTGGTATTAGAAAAGCTATCATAAAATGTGCCTCAGCTTATATTGATTCTTTCCACATGTTGTCTTTGAAGGAATTAAGTAAAATTTGGACTGATCCAAGCTGTAATTGACTTTTCCTACTGATTCCATCGTGTAGCTTTTGGAACTGTTGTCTGTTTTAGAATTCAACTTTGAACAGTCTACAGATATATCATCAACTAAACATCTCTTTTTATAAGTAGTCTTTTTTTTTTTTTCTGTGATCCAGCCTTCAAAATCTCCCAAAAAGGACAACTCTGGTGATTTTAAATGTAGAGCAGTTTTTTTAAATTTAGTATATGATTAAGACTATTATTATCTTGTTTCCTTCAATGAACTCTAAAGCAATGAGGTAATCATTTTGATACATTCCCTTAGAGTCTAACAGAAGATTTAAATACCTAATTTTAAGCATCAAGACTTAGAAGAATAATCATCCTTGTTCTACTTGAGCTCTTCCAGCAGTGTTTGTTTTGATTAGATAAACATAAAATAATTAGGAAACGCTCAATATGAATGTTTGATGGTTGATTTTGGCACACCTTCCCGTGGTCTATTTTGTCACCCCACACACAGCTCAGAATTTCATGCTGGCATTAACAGCTGTGCTTTTTGTTTCCATTATCTTTTGTGCCATTTTCATCAAACATGAAACAGGAGAAACTCCTTGGTGTGTTACATCGTATCTGTCACATGCAGTGTTCTGAAGAGGAAATCTAGAAGTGTAGAAGTGAAATCTATGTTATTGAAAAAATTAACAAGTGGAACGATCTGTAGAACATAAAACATTCACTCTACATTGCTTTCCTCCTTTCCTTGCAAGTTTATATGACTCAGAAGCGAACAGCATGCATAAAAGCATCCTATGGGGCTCTATGGACTATGCTGCACAATGTGGATCAGAATTTTTAGAAAAGTGCTCTCCTGAGATATGGGCATTTCAAATGTCATACTTCATCCCAACTAAGATACAAGAATGAAGTTGTTTGCTTTTTAAAATGTGAAATATACTTACAATGAAAATCTAATCACATATTCTTTCCTTACAGAGGATGATTAATTCTTCTGATTTTGTGGACTGTGCCTGTACTGTGCTATAAAAACCACTATTGAGTTTAATGGACTCTTGGTAATAGTAATTAAATTATTAAAATTTTAATAAGCTCACAAATAATGAAAGCATCACATTTTCATAATACTAAAAAAAATATCATTGATGTAATTATATTCTTTAATTGCATAGACTTTATTTATATTTTTACTTCATTTGAGCCGTGTAGGTTTTTTTTCTAAATTCAATATACACCTCAAAATTATACTTACAGTGCTTTCACCTTCTTAATTTTCAAGTTCTTGACCCATTTTAATATACAAATACACCAGGTGTTATTCCTTTAGGCTTCATCAATATCACTGAGGTTATGCCCACATTTTCTCCTAGGAAACAAGTTTACATGAATTCTCCTGTAGCACCTAATCCAAAGGATGTTGGATGATTTTTGGTGGAACATCAGTGCATCCAGTATTTTAGGTAGATTTCTTGAAAACAGCCAGAAGATTTCTCTTATGTTCAGTAAATCAGACTGAAGATACCATGTCCAAATAGACATTTATTCATCCTACAAGAATTCAACTCAAATATTACCAAACTACTAAACCCCAAGAATCTGATTATCTATAAATAAAGTTTGTGCTATACTTTATATTGCTTTGGTTTATTAATTTTGTATTGAGTTTTAGTCAAAGTATACCTAACAATAAAAATTGTAAGCAAAAAGATTGGCTTCATAGCCAGTGTTAAAAAATGTGGGAGAGAGATGCAAGGCAGCATTCAAACTAACCTACAGTGACTGTGATTTTGGTTAAAATGCCCATGATGACAATCATCAATTTTGGTAGTAATAGTTTAGCATGTTGTTCTATTTCTTATGCAGAAGTATACAGAAAATTGTATGGAAGTTTAAATTTTAATTAAGAACAAATTACCTGTGGAAACTCTTGAACACAATTTTACAGAAATGTGTGTGATAACAGTTGTATACCCTACTCCCCTTATATTCTCCAAGAATAGCTGATGCTTATGAACCGTCACTGGCTTTACACAAAGTAGAAGAAGTCATCAAAAGAGCAGAATAATGTATAAATAGGAATGTTATTGTTTGAAACATTTTAGGAGAAAAAAAATTGCATTCTATGATGTTATTAACTTCTGTGTCCTGCTACAAAAACTGTAAGAATTGCATGTTTTCACTAAATGCTAGTTTTAACTATTCAGAGTTGCGCACTTTTATTTGCTAGTCTTTTGCTTTCTAGTTAAGACAGCTGAGGTATTGTTATGATGACCTAAGTTCTGTTTGTTACTGTGTTAATATATTACCTGGAGACCATATTAACAGAAAAGTATCTCTTTCCTTCCTTACTTTAGTCCCTGTTGTAGCAACACTGAGAAAAACAAAGACCTGAGAAAGGGAGCAGAAGAATCAGAGCATTGAGTAGGTCACTACAACTAGTTCAATAAGTAGAATAAGTAATAATATTTCCACACATGTAATCTATTGAACTTGTCTGCCTTGCTCTTGTGAGATCATAGTCCTTTGCAATCTCCAAGTTGCCTGTGATATCACAAATCTGTGGTGAAAACCCAGCTTCCAGGAACAGGCAGCCAGTATCTTTGACTATCAATTCTTCCTTATGAAATATGAACTTTCTCCAGTGTCAAATTAAATTGAGAGTGGTGCTTTTTGTATCCTTCTGGATTTTAGTGCAACTACCTGGGGAACTAATTTGAGAAAGAAACAGAACACTTTAATTTTGTATGAGAACCCTTTCAATCTGAATATTACATAATTTGCACTGAATTTGTCAATGTTTAAAATTAATTTGCTCTAAAATAATTTAAAAGTTAATACATGGAAACTTTCATCAGCCAAGAGTGTAACAGAAGACCAAGTTTGCAGTCTCCCCGCTTCACTAATGCCATTTGTTTTCCTAATCCCTTTCACAGTATTTGATGTCTCATACTAGTGAAGTCATTAAATCAAAAAGAATGTTGAAAAACAGTTTTTCCATATTTCAACTTGGAAGAATCCAGAATTGCACTTTGACGCTGGTTTTACATGAATGCTTACCAGTAGCTGCTTTGAGAGGCTCTGTCAACCTCCCCCTCTCTGTAAACTCTTTTCAGCAAAATAGTTATATGTCTCTTATTTTTATCCCATTTTTTAACTCTCTTCAATCTTATTAAATCCTCTGCAAGACAATATAATGGCCAGATGATTCAGTGGTTCCCACCTGTACAGGAAAATCTCAGGTAGCATCAGGGAGGCTTTTAATGTAAAATCCTCTCATCCGGGCAACATTATTGTGCAGTCTATCTGGGAGATTTGATGAAATCATAACTCTTTCAAATTCAGAGGAAAAATAAAACACCGCGCATTCAAGGGGGTAGGATTTTACCCATTCCAGGGCTTGTCCTGCCTTTCTTGTGAAATAAGGACCTTCTAATTCAAAGGGTCTGCTAATTTGGAGAAGGCATTTTCAAATGGAAAATTATCCTTTTTCACCCACATTTTCCAGTCCTACATCTCTAGAGAAGTATGGTAATTTGGATTCTATGTACTTTTACCAAAAGGGCTTATTCAGAGAGCTTTCTGTCTATCTCTTATTTCTGTTATTCTTCTGAAGCACACACGTGATATGCCTTGATATTCTGAGTGGGATTGCTCTTCCATTTCCCTTTATTTTGTTGGCTTTATTTTAAGACTGTTGACCAGAAAACAACACGGCTGCTTACAGGATGCTCATACTTTTCAGCACTTTCCTATTCATCAGATCAAAATTTACCACTTCAGAGTGGTAAATTTCATGTTTTGTCTTTCCATCACGACTTCTAGATCTCCAAGGACCTGTCTTTTTTTCTTATTTTTGCTTCCTGTGGTATTATTTGTGCTCACAGATGATCTCTGCTATAAGAACTGTAATTAGACTAGTGTGCTTCAGCCTTCAGGCAGCTTTGAGTAAATATGAGAAGCGTGCTATTTGGAGCTCCGAAAATGAGTTCTGCTTCTTTCATTTGGTCTTTTACATTACCTAGGGTCTAGAAACTGGAAAAATAAACATAGATTTACTGCTGTCAGTCCCCTGCCCCTGCAACACGGTAAACTTAGATACTATAAACTTGAATTACAGCACATTTTATCTGAGGTTTTAACTTGATGGCACCCACATGATCTGTGATGTTCTCTATGGGATTGGCAGATGCAGCTTTGAGGAATGAGACCCAAACAGAAAACACCCACTTACCCAGCTGGGCTTCCCTCTGCTCACCCCCAAACAGTCTCAATCTGTAGCCTTCTCCTGCAGTCTCCTCCTCTCAAAATAACAGTACTCAAATACAAGTTGGTAGGGATATACTGGTTTCAAATTTTTCATCATTTCAGATTTTGTTTCACTCCTAATGGTAGTCTTTGGGGTTTTTCCTAAGCTGTGGGTTGTTGTTGAAGCAGGAACTCTTAAGATAGTATTATCACAGAAAAAAAAATTCTTACTGGGAGAAAATTAGAAAACAGAAAGCCACATTTCAGCTGGAGACATAAAGCAGTAAATTGAAGTCTTACCTAAAAAGAAAAAGTAATATGTAGCTGATTATATGGCACAAAAAGAGAGAATATCAGTATAGATACCAGAGTGTAGAAGGATAAAACATTAAATTTGTCAGAAGACTACAGCTTCAGTGGCAAATACTTACAAATGTTTATTAAATATAATAAACTGAGTACATTCAACAAAGAAAGCAGGCAAAGAGGTACAGTTATACCTGGTAGTTACTTAAGTGACACAATGAAATACATGAAGGATTAAAATGCAAGATTTAAACTAGAGGGAAGTGAGCTAGAATCACTTTGCTTGGGTTTTCTCCACAAATTGGGAGATGCAACACTAATCTCCGACAATCAGACTGTTAAAATAATGTTTAGTGTCATAAGCAGTTCTTATCTCTCCTTGATTAATAGTGAATTCTTAAGCTATTTTTAATATCAAGTCACTGATTAAATTAAGCCAAATCTAGTTAAATCTAGTTAGCTAATTTTACATGGATATCTAGACCATCAATGCTACTTTCATATCCAAAACTGCAGTGTAATGTGATGGGTGCATCTAATTACTAGCAATCTCAGCTTTAAAGGCACTCCTGGCATCACAGCTGAAAATCTTGTGTCAGGGAAACATCATCCACAGCCCTCAACCTGCCATCTTACATACACATGAACACATGGTGACAACAGCTATGTTGTCATACAGATATTCTTGTACTTTAGTATTGTCTGTAACACAACAGCCTTTCCAATAGATGTGGAATATCACAAAATAACACAGACATAAAAAATACCAGCTGGGTAGCCCAGCCCACCACATCTGTTGGCTTTATAATGGATTTTACAGCACTTAAATTTTTTTATCACTACTTGAGCTTTGGATTCCTGCAAGAATTTTGGTATTTAAGACAGGCAAACACAAAATAAAAAACACAGGTTGACATGGTTCAGACCAGTTTTGATTCAGAGCTTCTCATGTGCACATCAATATCCATAGCTCAGGCTGCCTTCCATTACCCCACAACCACTTTTACCAGATTCCTGAGCACTTTGCTTTGCCTTATGTACATCTTACTCCTTGTCATTGTATTTTTCTCCATAACTCCACACGTGATAATGATGAATGACACTAGCATGGACTTGATAGGAGAGCTGGCTGTCACAACAAATAAGCAACAAAAGATTCAGTGTCTCAAAGCACTTGAACCAATTTTCTTGGTTGCTAGCATATTATAGATTGTGATTTCTTTTAATAAGACAATATATTTTTCCAAGCTCATCAGATTTTATCAAGAGGCTAAAGATAATTTGAATCAATGCCTACTACATTACTCTTGGTCCTATTAAAATTTACCCATGGTTTTTTTTTGTTTTTTTTTTCTTTTCTTTTTTTTGAGTTAAACAACAACATTTAGCTAAGCAATATGAAAATAATTATATTTAATGCCAATCAAGGGAAAACGTTGCTAATTTATTCTATTGGTAACTACAGAAACCAAAAAATTCAACATGTTTTTATCTGTAAGAAAAATTCAAGGTTTTGGCTCAGCCCTGATCCTCATTTGCTTACTACTATCCTTTTTTCATATGGGTCAGAGATCATGAGAGCACTGGACCATGAAAAGGGAGCTGTAGAAGAGAAGAGAGATGAAGAAAATGAAAACTAAAAGAGGTGCAAGTGTGTCCTGTTTCACAGAAGCAGACTGATCCCCTGATTGTTCAACCAATACCTGCTTTATTGATACAATGTTTTTATAATTGCTTTCAAAATGTATTTCTCAAACAGTTGTCTTCCAAGAAGCTCGACACAATTGATAAGGCAGTTTATTAGAGAAATGCCTACTTATTTTCCTATCATCCAGAATAACAGTCCAGTTTCATCTCACTATCCCTTCTTTCTTTTAACACCTACATGTGTCCATGTCATCCTATACCCTAAGAATATATAATTAAAAAGTCAAGAAACCAAAAATAATCCCGCACTCAGTCAGAGGACAGAAGATATTTAAAAATTATCATTTAAGTATTTACTGTTTAAAAATTATTAAATAACAGGTCACAAAATACAAAGAGTGTCATGAGTCAATGCTATACTGATCAATTTAATTACTGTCCCTTCCCTTGCCTTTGCCTGAAATATTTTCTGCTTTCACCTGAGTCAGTTCAGCAAACAGAAACTGATCTTTATGAACTTAAAGTATGATTCTACCTTACAATTAAAAAGTAGAAGTGATTTGTTGATAGATTTATTTATTAAAAAATGATAATGAAAAGTGTGTAATTTGCTATAAATACTTCCACTAGCATTATCTATGCTTGTATTCAGGTGCCCAGATTTTTACATGTACGTGTATATATGAATATTTGTATATATGTGCATACAAATTTATCTTAGTCTCAGAATGGTAAATGCATGTTTAGACTCCAGTCTAAGTATGGAGGCTATTTCAAAGACATACAACATAACAGTTTATTCAAAATTCATGTTATTTCTTTCATAAAACATAAACAATTGTATTTTAAAAGTAAAAACATAAAAAGTTCAAAAGTCAGAAAATTAACTAAAAAATAATCTGATAGCTCTTCATAATGCAGCCATTTAAAAAAAGTAAGATGAGTATAAAAACACCATTTGAAATATGTTTGAGTATAAAAACACGATTTGAAATTATGTTTATAATAACACTTCAGAGGGATTTATTTTGCAGGGTAATTTTTATTTTTTAAAGCTACTAGTTTTCACTTGGTGAATTTGATATTCCTCAGATCACTGCTCATTTGTGCACATGCCCAATGGTTTCTAATCAAATATAGCAAACCACATCAATTTTCCTATGTTTTCAAAAGTGATGGATGACTTATGTCTGTTCAAGAATATGAAAATCTACAAGTTTTCCTTGAAAGAAACTTAGATAGCAAGGCCAAATCACTTTTAATTTTCATGTAGTACATAACCCCCAGTCAGTGATAAATTTCCCATCTTTTCATTCTCACACAGACATGGTTGCCCAGCCAGCGTCTGCATTCTAAGTGTCTTAAGTACTGTTACCAACTTTGGAGCTCTTAAATTTCCTTTATTATCACTTGAAAATTCAACAGCTACCCTATGATTTTTTTTACTACATTGAAAAAGCTCATATTTTACTTAAAATCATACTTAGTATGAGTAAAGGAAGAATTTACTGAAGACAGACTATGAACTACATTACTAGAAGTAAAATATAAATAAAGAGGTCATCATAAAAAAGCTAAGTGTTTATGCTTTTTGATTAAAACAAAAACATTTATGGCTTCTTGTTCCTTTCAAGTGCTCAAATACATGCTTATAAAATATTTTCAATATTCACATTTGTCTAATAAATTTATAAATTATTTTTTCTTCTAAATATGTGCAAAAAGCATTAGACTATTAATGTTTGAGCCAATTGAAACTGATATTGCAAAGTTTCATGGGGTAACATATTAAATGCCTTAAAAAACAATAAATCTTATTGTCACACTCATTGTTCACCCTTCACATCTTTTTAGGCTTAGAACCAAAAAAAACTCTTATCCAAATAATTCCAAAGGTAAATCAGAGATTATTCTAAGTTTCAAGGGACTCACAAGGATCCACAGAATATTCTGAGTCAGAAGGAATCCATAAATATCATAAAATCCAACTCTTAAAAAATGTTTCCCTGTAATTTATGATTCTCTCTAAATCACAGATATTCAGATATTCTTTGCTTAGAATTAACTAGTATTTACATGTTGCAAATAATTGCTACAACTTGCCTTTCTCTTTTTCTTGGCAATCGAAACTTTTTTGACCTGTGTGAATATGTACTTTTAGCAAAAAAGAAAGCACTCATTAAAAACCACATTTATTTGGTGTTGTGCTTAGACATTCACTGATCCATGACTGTCCAACTTCAATTTCAATTAACTTTTGTTTAAAGAGTGGTTTAAAGCAAATCTTAAGTGCCTCACTATACTCGTGCTAGTTTCAAGGACTTTGTTTAGACAACAATGGATAGCTCTGGGGAGGACTGCCTCCCCCATGAGGCGTAAGACACTCCAAGGTGGGCTCAGCAGGAGCAAGGAACTGGGAAGACAGAGTGCTGCACAGTTCAAGAAATAGTTAAAAGAATAGGGGTGATAGCGACTCCTCCTTCGTGGACAGAAAGGACATGGTCCTAGAGACCCAACTATTCAGAAAAGACTGAGAGTCAAAAACCTATAGAGCTGCCTGAAACCAAACCTCGAATTGAGGAATTGTTCATTAGGAAAGAGTCTATAAGACCTTAGTCCTGTACTTCTCTTACCAAATCCCATCATTTTTAAATGTAAATAAAAGATTGAAATTGTCTGTTTTGTAAAAAAAGCAAATAATTTAACCTTAACTTCCTTCTTCAAATTCCTTGAGGTTTAGGAAGAAGAGCAGCAAGGCATTCCTTTAATGCTCAGGTTGTCTCTGCACTGACCTCAAGATCAATGCCAGTAGAAGATTAAGAGCAAGTAGAAAAAAAAAAATGCTTTTGTGTTAAATATACAAAGCTGCAGGCAGAAGACTTCGTAGGATACTTTGAAGGAACCTGTGAGAAGAATTTGGGGAGTCATATATGTGGAATGTAAATATAAACATAAATACAAGAAAAAGAGAAAAAAGCCTGAAGAAAATACCAACAGATTTTATTCTTGTACCAGAAGTTTCTGGAAGAAAGCAGGAAACTGTAGCTCCTCTGTGAAAAAGTTTCATTCTACACACTAAACCCCAGACAGTAGCACACACGGGCTCACCTGAAGGCTGCATAATCACTTGTTTTCAAGGAAGATGAATTCAGACTACAACTGAAACAAATAAATGAATCCTGGGTTGGAGAGTAATGAGGCTCAGTGGTTAAAGGAGAGGATCTTGGTTTATTCATATTTGCCAAGAAACAGAATAACTGGGAATGCAACACAAGTTTGTAAAAAAAGCCTAATGTGAAAAACAAGGCTAACAAAACTTCATTTCTGTGTTAAAACAAAGGTAATACTGGCATAAAAAATAAAGAGTATTGTCTATAGATTCAGGTTAAAGGAGCAATCCCAGAAGTAACATTGAATGTATATTTAGGCAAAGGCCTCCTGACCACTACTTTGAAATGCTATTTGGCTGCCCTATGAAAAGGATAATTAGGATATCTTTCAGTAAATCTATGAAGTAACTAGCTTCTTTTTCTCCTGTGTTCCTATTTTCTGACGTTCTGTGCAAGTGTTTAGGAAATTTCAATAAAAACAAGTAATTTATCTTTTAAGAATCTTGTAACATTTCTTTGAAATCAGTTAAATATAATGGTTAATGCTACTGTTGCTTCATAGGATGCAACCCTTAAATTAGTAACTATTTCAGCCTTCAAAATGTGTGCAGAAAAACACTGGTATAGGAAAGAGAAATTCCTGTCTTTTAGATCACATGAGAAAGTGAAATTCTGCAATTCTATAACCAACTTAAAGCCCCATTTTTTTTCCTTTTCCCTTATCTTTATCTATTTCTGTCATTGAAAAGTGGCATCAGAATAGTAACTAGACAGATTATATTCAAGCAGGTCTCTCAAAGGAACAGCTGAGGGACTGCCCCCACTGCCATACCCTGTCAGACCTCTTAAAGTGGAGATGAGAGAGCTGGGTCTGAGGTTCAGGGAATATTTAATTACTGCCTCTGACTGCCTAACAAGGATCAAGAGAGGAGATAGATTTGGTCTCGTCTGGAAGTGCTCAGTAGAATGAGAGGCAACAAGTAGAAATTGCAGGAGAAACTCCCAACTACTTGCAAGAAAACTATCCTCAGAGTAAGAGCTGAAAAATATTGGAATAGATTGTCCAGAGGGTTTGGACACTCATCTTAGGAAATGTCAAAACACGAAAAATATCAAAATGCATATAATATTATATATACTTTGAGCTTATGACTTTCTGATTATATTTAAAGATTGTATTAAAAGCATATTAACAATTTAAAGATTAGTTATTAAATGAAAAGTATTATTAAAAAGCAATAAGGCAATCTTATCGATAAACTCCGAACAAGCAGATAAACCAAAATAGATCTGTGGGCTAATTTTACAGAGACAGAAATGTGAATGTGTGGCGGGTATAAGAACCAATATACTGTATCCTCAGGGTAGTGTTATGTCTTCATACTAGGAGAAGTAACAGTTAATTAACATTCTGTCAATCAACTATTTTTTCTTATCCTAATTTTAAAAAGCCACCAAGAAAATAAATAGCTTAAGATTCATAAAGTGTTTTGTAAATATTGAAACATGCGCAATTTATATTTCCCAAACCTTAGCTATTGCTATTAGGCATGCCAACAGAAAAATTATGTGAAAGGATATTTTTGCAACAAACAGGACCTTCTTGACATAGCTGTCTGAAAGTCTAACAATTTATTCTGACTATAAATGTGCATAGTTCAGATGGTGTCAATATTTGCACTGACTGCAAATAATGTCCTCTTTCTTTGTGCTTTTAAAATGAAGTGTAAATATTTCATTAAAAGATACACTTGCCCAGTAGCAGCATTGTTCATTTGTCCCTTCAGAAGCAAATGAACATAATATATGTGTAGCTCTGTTGTCCTACGAATATAGTCCTGCCATCAATACTAGGAGGTCACAGACTTCCTACTGGGTTTGCAGGGCCTCAGGACTAAAGCTTAACAGTTTGCTTTCTTTACTCTGAACTTGTCCTCACCTGCCTCCAGCCCCCCTTTTGCTTTGTTTAGCTCTAACAGGAATTTGTTAACAACCAAACGGGCATGTTTGGTTTACGTGTCCTTATCTTAGTGTGGCACACACATAGTTTTAATATGTGTATAGCAGCAAGTAGTCGTTCTGTGTAGAGTAGGGGATTTATGGCTTCACTAGAACAAAAAAATTTAGAGAAATAGAGGCCTGGAATGATAGCAAAGACTTTCAGAAGGGGCAGTGCCAGATGCAGGATAGAAGTGTACTTGTTGAGTAGGGGCCTGGGCTGGCAATGGAAACTCCTGGATTTACAGGCTAATCACTAATGATCATGTGAAGAAACAATAATCCAATTTCACACAGAACTATGGGGTTTACATCAGGCACGTAAATTGCACCACAGAGCACACTTGCAGAACAGTGAAGAAACTAGGAAGGTGGAAAGATAGCCTAGTAATATATATACACCCAAAAAATACCTAAAATTTTATATGTTCTAGCCAAAGGAAAAAGAAAACATAATGAACAAACTTCTTGAAGCAAAAGAATGCTGACAACTCCTGATATTTTTCTACCTAATTCCTTCTCACTACTCCTTACAAGAGTGAAATATTAAGAATTATTTTGAGGAGTGTTTAACTGTATAGTTACTTAAATTTATCTCTTACTCCTGTACTAGTATTTGCATTATTATTATTTCTCTTCCTGTAATAATTAACGGCTAAAGATGATTCTTAGATTAATCAGTTAAAATGTCAGGAAAAAAAAAAACTTCTGACTTTCCTTGAAAGGTTTTTTCCTATTTTGTCTGTAACAAGATACTAAGGACAACATTTGTTTTATCTTTGTCATTTAAATAGTAATTACATTTTGTTCTAGGCATCATGTAACTGTTTGATATTTATTATTGTCATGACTCTTAACAATCTAGATATTAATCCAAATAATGGGCGTTAGTAAGCAGTGTTTATATTGTATTTAAGCAAAAATGACCCTGCATATTTCAATATGCATAGTTTAGAACTTCAGTTCTAGGTGAATCTTCCCAGCCCTTAAGCAGTTTTCATTGGTTTTCTTTTGTTTCACAATGCTCTAGAAACACAATTTTATGATAAGAAAATAACTAATTTTTTCTTCTTTCATGCAAACCCATAAAAATCCCAAGATTATTACTTTTTCTGGAAAGCAAACTCATATTTGCAACCATCTGTATCCATAAAATTTTCTAGAAACAGAAATATTACTTTAAGAATGAATTTATATTTAAAGCAAAAATATCAGATACTTCTCCACACCCTACACCATACCCACTCCCATCCTCTGAGAATAATTGATGAGTATTTCATGGGATTGTTAGCTAAGTATAAACAAACAAAACTCTTAGAAAGATGTTCTCTTTGTGTTATATACACCAAGAAAAATTCTGATTCTTTTAATTATGGCTTTCAATTACTATATATTTTAGTGATCTTGAACACAGGATTTTTTAACATAATCTACACTACACAAAATAAGTCAGTTGCCTGTCTCAAATACCTCAGCTCAATTCTTCTCACTCTAGTGAGTCCTTCTTAACTGAATTCGGCTATGCACTAATTAACACAGAATGAAATATATATGCACCCAACAGGGAGTGCTACAGATTTTGCCTGTAAAATTTAACAGCCCAACATGAGCATACTCAGAGTTTTGGCAGATTTTATTTTGTCTTCAGTATGCAGAAACTTATGCTTTCTATCAGAAAATTGCAGTGCTATCATGCTACACATTTCTGGAAGACACTTTTGCAGCATCTCCAGAGGGGATTGAATAAAGAGTATTTTAATGTACACGGAGCTCATTAAAGTGTTTCTTCCCTAAAGTCCTGTTTCAACCCAGTTTCCAGAATAGATGAGTTAAAGTTGAGGGAAGACTTTTGCCCCCATAGAAATGTCAGATGACTGCTAATTTATTCTTGAATGCTAATTGTGTGACTGTGTGACTGGGGAGCAGTTAGAGGGATTTGGAGATATTGTGGTCACAGCAGGTACCTCACAGGATTGTGCCTCAGAATCTCTGTGGTAAAAATCTCGTGTTATTTTGATTAGAATTTTTTTTTTCAGGTGTGACTTGACATCTTGGAAATCGATCTAAAAATACCACTTATGTCATTACTGTTTCTGTACGAAATGTATAAAGATTCTAAGAAATCAGTATACATAATGGATATTACTCTTAGTGTCAGATCAAGATTAAAAGTGACTTTCATGATCCTAGTTACAAATTTCTGACTTTCAGTGACTGCGTGAGGAACTTTTGCTGGACTTTGGACTATGTAAAATTCTTCTTATATACAGAAACATGAGCTTATTCCTGTAAAATATGTGATGAGTTCAAATACAGCAAAGCATTTGTTGCACTCTTTGGTTTAAAACAACTCTTTAGTACCAAAGAGTTCAAACAGGCTCAAATGCAATTTTATGTTTCTATTCTGACAGGTGCAAAGCTCCAAGCTAGAAGCATTTAATGAAGATCCTAGCATAAGCTCAGACAGCACAGGGATGGTTTCAGACAGTAGCAATTTCAGATAAATAAGCTAGACATGTTCCACTGGCCTGATTAGTGGGTTTGATTTTACAGGTACACGGAAAGCTGCTAATACCTGGGCTGAGTCTACACTAGGAAGCAATCTGAGACAAAGGTACAAACCAGGGTAAAGGAATAATCCAGCTGCAGCTCTGTGCAGATCGTTTCCTAGATGATAAATTGCTCTGTACAGAGTAATTCTTAATGAAGCTGGTATACAGAGTGGACCCAAGAGGCTTCACTACTTAAAACTGCATAGAGTCAAATCAAACAGCTTAAAGAAAAATATTACTCCATGTACAAAAATTATAATAATAATTATTGTTCTTAGCCCTAATACACTTTGAATAAGACCACATTAGATATAACAGCAACTGGAAGAGGAGAAGAAATCTTTAATTTAAAAAGCAAGGTATCTAGCAGTAAAATACAGAAAGCACTGCTTATTTTATGGCTTATCTTGCATCTGAACACTTGATACCACTTGTCTACTCTAATGTAAATAATAATTTGGCCTGGCACTGGCAAATATCACTGTTGACATTTTCTCTGGGGAAAAAAAACAAACACACATATGCACCAAAATCCCCAAACAGAACAAAATAAAACATCCATCCTCCAGCAAATTGCAGTATATATTTAGTTTGAATTTAGAATTATTTTATTTAAAAAAAGGGCTTTAAATAAGTCTTCATTAATTGCTTATGAATAATTTTTATACACAATTTAATTAGATTATTTCTGCTGTATTCACTGAAAATAATACTAAGCTGAAATAGATATTGTTTATCTGAAACCATACCATAAAAATAATATGTAAAATACTGATAGATAGCTTTACATATCACTGAAAGATCAGTGATCACTGAAAACTCCCGAATGTTATGGCTTTATGAAGCCTGACCTATTAGTAAAACCCAAACCCTTATAACTGCATATCTAAAACTGTTGGCCTCATTTATTGCCTCTTATTAAATGTAACACGTCTGCCCCACCAAGAAAGGCACAAACACCATTAAAATGCTTGATGTAAGGTAAAAACAGGGATTAGTTGAAATGCTGCAGTAAATAAGAAACATGTATTCCTGCCTAACTGCATAAAATTTTTGACTTGTTTTTGCTTTCTCTGTCTAAAGAAAATTGTCTCCACTAATGGCAACGTGATTTTAATATTCAAAATCAGGAATAGAAATGTCTTAGAAAAAATAATGAAAGCCAAGTTGTATAACACAGAGAAATTTAGACTGTTGTAGTCAACATAAATGAAGGAACAAAGAAAAATCTAGCTTACCCAATTGAGGCTTACTGGGGAAGAAGGCTCATCTATATCCCCTGAATTGATGGACTACTCTAGTATAGCTAAAAAATTGAGAGGGCCTCCATCTTTATGAATAGAAGACTATAGATCTGAAATACTGAGGAAAATGATAGCTCCCCCCTCTTTTACCCAGCTGCTCTCAAGGTGCCAGATAAGTGCAAGATCCTCACTCCTTGAAGACAATACACACCCTGGTACCGGGCCAGGGACAGCCTGGAAAGAGCTCAAGGACCCAGCAGCCAGCTAAACAGCATCCAAGAGAAAAGGGGGTAGATGCAAAACAACATAACAAAGAAAAGTCAGAATTTGCAATCTACTATGCAGTAGCATCTGTTTCATAAATCACTTTCATAAATCCCATAAGCACTATCCTAAGATGTGGAGCTAGTGCTTGTTAGAGACCTTTGTTTCCCACTCCAACCCCTGTCAGGTAGATCCTGTCTTATGCAAAATTGCTTCAGACCAGAGTAACTAAAAGTTAAGCATCAATTCAACCGTGTAAAAAGATACTTACATTAGCCCATCATTTACAGACTGTTTACATTAACCTCAATAGGAAATTGCTTTTCAGTCAAAGTCTTTAATCCCCTACTACTTATAATACTTTATCTAGGCAGATTCTTTATGCAAGTTCCATTAAATAGTTGTTCAAGGAAGTCTTTCTCAAAGAATGTTTTCTTTAATGAAACCTCAAACTACACTTGAGATAGTTGAAAAGGCTATTTTTTTGTTATTGCTGAGATTATAACTTTTATGTCAAGTATCAAGCTCATTAAATACTTCTTGAAGTCAGTAGTAGTTGAATATTTAAAATGAGCATTACTTTCATCTTGGAAATCTCTTTTCTCAGCTGCTGAGATTTTTATTTTAGGTTCATGGAAAAGTTTGACTGTGACAGCATTTCCTCTCTTTCCTCCATACTCCAGCCACTCTCCCGGTGATTACTGCTCAATATCTTTTTGGGTACAGTAATTAAAATTGCTTAGTCATTTCCTGGTCACCACAAGAAGAGATCTTTGCAAAGCATCAGCACCACCACTCTCAGAAGGCGTGAGAAAAAAATTATGTCAGAAGAAGAAGAATAATTCCCTATTATTTCTGTTCTATAGATGTAATTTTATCATTGCCTTAATATCTTTTAAGGTACTAAATATATCAGTCTTCATAATACTCTCTTCTATAGGAAGAATTATTTTTCTGCAGGCAGTGTGACTCAGTTGCTAAAATAGTATAATCTGCATAAAATAAAAAGGAATGCTATTCAAAATACTCAAGAACCTTTTGAATTACCCTTGAGAACAATTTGCACATCAGTTTTAGCATTATCCTTTTAAACCAGAAACAATTCTGTAATCTTTCAGTAAATAAAATTGAAACTTATTAGCAATACCACACCTACTTCTTTTTTTTCCTCATGAGAGAAAGACTTTTAACCTCTAAATTGTGGTTGAAATTGCACTCTCCCCTGAGGTCTGTTGGTTAGAGCATGGTACTAGCAACAACATAGTTGCGGGTTTGATCCCCATATCGCTTAAGAATTGCGTCCAATGATCCTTGTGGGGGGAAAAAAAAAATCTGTCTTTCCAAGACAAACAGAAAGCCAAAACTTTTATAATTGTACTAAAACATGTATCTTGATCTTTTCAAACTTGTGAATTTGTATAAAAGAGGAAGAGTGGTATCTAGGAGGTATACACACTGAAAGGAATGCACCAATCTGATCAGTCCCCTGTACTTCAGACAGCAAAAAGGTCACAGGAATAAAATATGGACAATATTCAATAACTACAACAATGCAGCCCATTCTGACTATAAATCATTAATAGCAATCACTTGCACTACTCAAATATCAGTTATGGTAGAATCAGAAGGGTTGGTGACTTCCTTCCCCTTCCTCAAAATTTATATTGTTTGCTGTATTCAGCATTTTCCCTTCTCCTCTCCTATTCTATGGCTTGCCAACACTGCTTTACAAGTCTCAAATTAAATTACAACTTAAAGAGCAGAACAAGAGGTGATTAAACATGGTAAAAAGTATTTTTATGCTGCTTTGACAGTTTCAGCAGAGATTCAAACCAAGAAAAATAGGAAAAATATAAAAATGGTCATTATAATTTCATAAGCACATATCAGGATGTCATAAAACTATTGTCTTCTATAAACTTCAAAATATTATATTCTCAAAATACTAGGAAATTATTTTTCTAAAGTAGTAACAATGTCTGTTTAAGTATGGGTACTTCTCTTCAATCCCACTTTACAATGGCATTCCTGTCAGTGAAAAAGTTACCCAGTTACCCAGAATCTTGTGTAATGTGTTCTAGAACAGCCCTGCTCAAGTAGGGAGGTTGGACCAGATGACACACTGTGGTCTCTTCTAAACTGACCCATTCTGTGATTGATTCTATCATCCAGGGTTTCACAAAACTGAAACTTTCAACTTTTTCTCTACATTGTTACAGCAGTTATTAGCCTAATGCTTTGGACTACTACACATGCCCTCTCCCCATCACAAGAGAACATTAAAATCCTGTTCTTGGGCTTGGGAAAGAAGTATAAAATGCACAGTAGCAGCATGACTGCAGATGCATACTTAGGGCATTGAAATGTCACACAGCACCATGCAGGGTAGGCTAGAGTCCATGAGCAAACAGCACAGGACAGATGTTTCATGCCCTTCTAGGCAAAATCACAGAGGTCTGTTGTTACTTCTTCCAGACACTGTGGTGATGGTGCACATGTTGCTTTACATTAAGATTTTATTGACATGGCAACAAATGCAATTCTTAGAACAAGGAAAATTTGAAATTTAAATAGCATTTTCTTTTTCATCTTTATTATGAGTGTGTGAACATTATTTTATATAGCAAGTGTACAAAAACAATGCAACTATTTGCCAGATCTTTAGGTTTTATTTCACTAAACATTTCTATGATTCAGACTGTACACAATTATACCCTCTCTGCAAATTATGTATTAATCAGGAACAAATATAGCTAAAGAGACATGTTAAAAATAAGACAAAAGTCACTGATTAACTGAGGTTCTTATAAGAATACATATGCAGATAGTCTTCTGAATGTTGTATGACAGTATATCCACTGTGCTCAGATCAATGACTCAAGTTTCACAGACTGTTAGGCTGACAGAGGCCAAGCAGACCTCAGTGTGTGAGGTGATTCCACAATTCTGGATCCAACACGTTACGAGAAAAATGAGGATATGACTGAAGAATGATTCAGTATCCTACTTGACAAATCAGTCCGTGACTCAGACACTTGAAATAATGCAATGTGCACAGGAGGAAAAAGAATAATTCAATGCAGATCCTTTTCACTTTGTTATTCCCCAATCAAACTGCACTGGCAGCATTACTAAGGCACAGGTTGCTGGTTTTAGTCTTTGATCATGTACAATTTCTTTTGAGATAGAAAAAAAAAAGTAAAATAATAAAAGTGAATTATGAAAAACACACAAGCATTTAAAAGTGTTATTTTCTGGCTTTGCATTTGGAGCAAGAATTCTCATCTAGCATCATGTCTACTCACTAGGACACAAAACCAAAACAAATATGTGTCATTGCCCAATAGCCAAGACCCCCTAAAATATGAGTGCATAAGGGGCGCAAAATTTCATGCTCAATTCTGAAATTTAATTTCCTTATGAATCTGTTTTAAAGTTCTGGCACTGGGATTGTTCTCAGCCCTTCATGTCAACTATGATGTTATAAGCAAGACACATAGAAGCATACTGTTCAAGTCCTGTGACATATATGCCCTTGTAAAAATTATAAATAAGTAAGACAGCTTGGCTAATGAGAAATCTTGTAGAAGCAACTTCAGGTTCAAACTCTCATTTGGAAAATTTAATACACAGCTAGACAAAACAGCTCCTTCTTCTTTTACTTATACTGGGTGCCCAAAAATAATAACCTCTTAAAACGTTCATGCAATTAGACCATACAGAAATCAGCCAATTTTAGTCTTCAAGATACAGATAACTGTTAGCTTGAGTTAGGTGCTAGCAATGACAAATATTGTGTCATACATAAACAAAAAAAACCTACATATGGCATTTTTCTAAGTCCTTATAAGAATGCTATAAAAATAATAATGTGATGGGAATTATTTGTTAGATTTAACTGCTTGCAAGACAGTGAAGATGATGATGTTCACTAAAATAATGAGGAAAAGAGAAGTAATTCTAAGATGCATGTGAAGGATATTCGTGAAAGATATTCATAATAAGGAATGAGGTAGTTAAACAGATGACAAGCTTGCTTCTTGCTAGTCTCAACACTATAGTATTTTGACATTTAAACTGAAGAGAGTCTGTATTTAAAAAATAGTCCTCTTCATTGCAACAAATATTACTCTATTTTGTGTTAATTATAGTTACATATTAGGATTATCATACTCATGAACAGTGCATGGAAGTTTAATTAAAAGACCACTAAATTATTCATTCTTAATGAAACTGCCAGGAATACTGCAGAGAAGTTCAACAACATTTATCATATCATTACTCTAATGAACTTCTTTCTAGATAATGAATAAAAGCTTGTAAGAGTTCATAGAAACTCTTTAAATGTTGAACTATCTTCAGATGCATAAGAAAAAACACATCTAAATATGTTTCCAGACCTTAAAAAAGATACACTTGAAAAACATATTCATGAAGGCAATACAATGAATAAGACTTGTACTTTTCAACGGGAAATGAGTCAGATGTGGAAAAGTAATGAAGAGTACACAGAAAAAACCCAGTATGTAAAAAGGGTACTAACAGCAGATAGTACAGATGAAATAATGAGAGCCATTTAGAAGGATGAATATTAATCATTGAAAAGTAAATTATCCCACTTAAAAAAACCCACAACCCCCCCACCCCATATATTTGGAACAGAATAGGAAGGATACAAACTCTTGGCCTTCACCCTTACAAATAAACTAAGCAGAGTGAAAACAGTGAATATATCTTTATCTTTCTAACAATTTGTATTGCATGCAATGACTAGCAACCTAAAGGTGATGGAAGTCATCAGAAAAACATAGTAGCAGCTCAAATAGGATTAGAATTTTTTTTCTGTGATAGACCTTGTCCTGTTTTCAGCTAGGATAGAGTTAATTTTTTTACCAGTAGCTGTTGCAGTGCTGTGTTTTGTATTAGAATGAGAATGGTGTTGACAATACACTGATGTTTCAGAATTTTGTGAAGTCATTTATCCTAAGTCAAATACTTCTTTTTCCCTTGTCTCACACTCTGTCAATGAGGAGAGACACAAATAAAACAAGCTGGGAGGGAGCATAGCTGGGACAAGTAACCCAAACTGACCAAAGGGATATTCCACACCACAGAACATCATGCCTGAGGTATAAACTCAGGGAGTTACCTGGAAGAGGAGGCTGATTTAGGTTCAGTGGTGAGCGACTGCATTGTGCAGCACTCTTTGGGGTGTTTCCCTTATTATTATTTACCATTATTACTGTACTTTTACTTTCTTTTCAGTTATTAAACTGTTCTTATCTCAACCTACAAGTTTAACTCTGATTCTCCTCTCCATGCCACCAGACTGGGGCATGGGAAGATGGGGGCTGAGTGAGTGGCTGTGTGGTGTTTCATCTCCAGCTGGGCTTAAACCATGACAGGCCTATTAAAGCATTAGCAGGATTTATTCCTTCTTGGTCCTCAATAAATCTAAACTCTGAGAAGATAAGAAACAGTTTTGAAACAGTTATAGCACTTCTGATCCCCGCATCTCCCCCTGTGGAAGTACTGTACTCCTGCACAAGTGCTTCTCCTAGACAAGCTCTCCTGTATATGGCCAGAATTTCATTTGAAAGAAAACTGAAAACCACACACCCCCAGTCTCTCAGTAGTACAATTCAAGGCAAATAAGGAATGGAAAAAATCACAAGGAAAACTAATGGACAAAAAGGGGACCTTGCTCATATTTTCCCTACAAGTAGTAGTATGATTGCAACCTGTTGAGATGGTGAATAACCATACCATTCTTTCACTCTAAATGTGAAGCCTACATCATAGAATTGTGAAGATAAATAAATAAACCAAAAAACTCAAGATTCTCACTATCACTGAGACAAATTTAACTTCCATAGAAGAGAGCTGGTATTTTACAATCCGCTTTTTAGCAGGACACCTATATTGTGCAGAGCCATGGTTAAACCAAAATCACTAATGTTAATAAACAATAACTCTCCAACTTAAATTCTTTCAAGAGGCCTACTTTGTCTTATTGTAAAATTTTACAAAGACTTTATATTCCCCCAGGTTTTCCATTGATCTTAAATGCTGTCATGTGGGAAGCATTTTATTGAAGCACCACATCAAATTCAGAATTGGTGCTGTTTCCTAGACACAAGCTTCCCACTCCTATCAAAGACAAGATACCTAATTCAGCAAAAATTTTGGCCAGGCCCCAAATAGTTATTCTCATTTGAAAACAGTCTGTGATTCCTCTTTAAACTCAAAACCTAAATGATCATGGCAGAAATGTTGTTTCATTTCCAGGACAAAGACGAGTAAATACTGTGCTAGATTTAAAAAAACAGTTAATCATCTCTATCCAGAGACAACCTCTCTAAGAGGAATAGGGCCAGATCTGTTAGTCCAGCAAAGGTCCATGCCCCCAGTTCCAAACTGTAGTGATACTAGGCACCTGTTCCCAGTAGGAACATGCACATAGAGCACACATGTATGTGTACACAGCTTGCAGCATGGAACACTAACAGCACCTTAGCACATCTTACAGATTGATTTAGGTTTACACATCCAAGCTAATCCTTTTTGTCCGCTGAAGCAGGATCAAGAAATCTTCATGCTATTTTTTTCAGCATCTCCATGCATTATGTCAACCAAGAGAAATTTTATTTGTAAGAATAGATAAATAAAATTAAGAGATTCCCCCCCCCCACCCCAAACCTTTTTCATGGAGCAGATTAGTATTCTATGTAACCTACCCACCTCCTGGGCCCTGAAAGGTCTCTTCCAGCCTGTCAGTGGAATCATAAGTTCTGAACTGAACAATTTATCCTAAAACATTCATAAAAGATACCAGCGAATGCTGCATTTTATCGCCTCAGTTACAAATGCCTATTACTTGCATACAAGTCTCTGCAAGCAGGGATGTTCAACTCTATTTCTGCAACTCTTAGCAAACTGCCTTAGAGCTCTATACAAATAAATAAAAGCATGTTTTTATACAAGATATTTACCCAAATCTGAGCTGATACAAAATCTCATTCGATATTCCCTGTTTTGGAGGGAGTGGTAGGATGGCATGAGAGTCTTAAGCCTATCCCTTATTAATGACATCAGTAGAGCTAAAACCTTTCTTTTCTACTTTAGAAACACCACAACTGACCATGTTTGCCCCTGCCATCACCATGGTTTTTTAATTTCTGACTGTTAAATCTTGCTATCACTGAAGATATAGAAAGCTATTTTTAAAATTGCAGTAAATGGATACATAGACCATCTTTAGATGAAAAATTAATTCAAATAAAAGCAGTCTGATTTTGCCTGAATGCTAGCACTTCCAAATTTCTGCCACTGCTTTTCCACAATCTGCTTTGTTTCAAAGCCAAAACAACTGTCACTACAGGAAATGAGCTGTGCACAACTAAAATACTGTCACCAAGAATGTAGGCATCTGAAAATACTCACCAAACGTGTGGCTATTGTATGAGATTCCCTAGAATGTGGCAGCAGCTTCATATCTGCAATCACCGAGTCTGACATAAATATTTCTTTAGCTAACATTCATTTGAGTTTCTTTAATCCTCAAGCTTGTCTAGGAGCTAATATAATTCTTAAGACAGTATGAAATAGGAAAAACTGAGAGGATAGATGAGCATGTGCTTACAGGCAAGGGAGAACAGAAGAAAATGAATATTACCATCAGTCCACAACAAAAGTTTAAGTTGGAAAACACATGTACCTATAGCCATAAGGAAAGGGAAGGATATCAGACTCACTTCTGTCCAATTTGAACATACATGCATTAGGCGGGGACATAGAAATAGCTGAAAACCTCACCCTAAATTATTCCCATTTCTTGTTGTCATCTGATAAACATTTGGAATTTCAGATACATAGTAGAAAGCGTAATAATTCCTCTAAAGAACTTCAGTAAGATAGAGTCGAGCCCTACCTCCTGACCCAAGCAGAAACCTGAGAAACCTTGGAAATCATAAAAGGCATTCTTTTGTCAAATGAAGTCTTCCCTTGCATTTATTTTTTCTCTCTTGAGTTTGGATTGTAATTAATTTTGTCAAAGGTAATAGCATTTTCATTGGTGTATTATATTCCTAGGGAATAATCTCCTAAGAACATAAAGTACAAAATTAACAGTTACAGTTTATAACAAATCAAGTGTTTAAAGAAAGAGGAAGTTTATTATCAGAAAAAAAAGCCCCAAACAATAGAAGAAGCAAGCAAAATTTTAAAACCTAGAACTTAAAGTTTTCATACTCATCTACAGTTAGCAGGAAAAGAATGAAGAACTTAGTTAGCAAATCACAAAAAATATCTTTAGTGATTAGCAAAGAAAACACCATTAAAAGTTAAAAAATATTTCATGACAAGTTACTCCAAAACTGTGAAAACTTCTTCCAAAAGCAACAATACCTTTGAAGTTTTTATTTACCTTTCTTTGAATTCTTATACTGTATACTTTACATTTTCCTGCACATCTTCCTTAGCAATATATCTTTAAGTCCTTAAACTGTCTTTGTCGAACTACAGAAAGCACAAAAGTATTGCAAAGCTTACATCAGTTTCTCAAATTGCGCAGCTGAAATTCTGAGAGAATTTTGTTCATTAATAAATAAAACCTCAGCACTCAGAGATGATTTCCAAGTTACAAGTCTATATGTATTTACTGGTGCTCAACAAAACAGCAATATTTGGCTTGGTACTCACAAGTTGTACAGCTATAAGAAGCTCAAGGTGCGCAGTGTTAAAATCCTATTGATCTTAGGAAAAACATCACAGATTTATAAAGAGGGGGGTATATTGTGCTCTGGGAGGACAAACTTGATTTCTTGATTGGGTGAAGGCAATGGGGAGGGGCAGCAGCAGGTGCCTCTAACATTAATTAGCAGGTTCTGAGCTCACCAGGGACTGCTCCAGCAGTCAACTACTCAGTGTTAAACCCCTGGCTCCAGGCAGCCTTTGCAGCCACATCCATGCCCTCCAGAAGAAAGCTTGAGAGTTTTTATAGCCCCTTAGCTGATTCTGCAGGATCTCCTGCCATCCTACCTGAATGCCCCACATGCACACACCTCAGGTGCCAGTACACAGGGACACACAGTCTGAGAGTAACAAAGAAGCTCATAATGTTACCTGCTCGTGTTTCTCCCTGTGGGCCGCCAAAAATAAGTCTTCAAACTGCCTCGTGTATTTAAATGCAGAAATGAAACTAGAAGTTCAAGGACAGCTGAATAAAATTGCCCCACACTGGCATGCCATGTATGATGCTTTTCCCAGATTTTTAAGGCAAATGGAACAACAAAAGCAATTTATTATTCATGTTGCAAAACAACGTTTTCAACAAGTAGTCCTGAAAGCATTACATATATATGTATAGATATGTATATTTCCTAATGGCCTCTAGTCTTTCTTTGTAGAGTCAATTACTCAATCAATGACCCTAGAACAGAAATACATGTGAAATATATGCAAACAGGCTGTGCTAATAAAATAATTTTTACATTATCAGGACATTACAGCTTGTCCACTGAAGAAAATATAATGTGACCTTGCAGTACAGGCACACGATGATCACAGAGGCCCTGTGATCACAAAACTTTAAGGTTCTCCACCTGTTCCTGGAGAGTTGCAACCTTGGTAGCAGGGAAAATACACTTTTAGGGTAACGAATGAAAAGGGTATTTATACACAAAAAATGAAGCATCCCACAGATTATCAGACTTAGACACATCCGCGGACCAGTGGAAAAAAAAAAAACAAACAAGTAAGTGAATGGTTAGTAGATACATAAACATAAAAACACAGCTGCACCCAAGAATGATCAGGAAGAAACCCTCCAAATCATACACTCCTTGTTTGACAACTCCATGTTTTCTTAACTAACTAGACTAACAATCAATTTATGCCTCTATGGGTAGGTGCATTTCTGTAGCCCACTTTGATAGCCTGTGATTTTTGGTTTCATAAACTGCCTTAGAGAGTTGGTAACAATATTTGTCCATCATACCACTCAGAATCGTATCAGACTGCAATCCAAACAAGCCTAAATTTGCAAATCTGCACTTCACTGCCATTTTTCCAGTTTGTCTTCTTTAAGGGTCCATCCAGTTTCTGGGAATGGTAGGTTTAACCAGCTAGGGAATGGAAAGATGCAGCTAAGATCTTCCAAGTTTATGACAATTAACAATTTTTACCATTATAGAATTATACATGAGTAATTTTCATTCACATAAAGTCATCTACTTTTTCCAAGAGACCTTGCATTCTCCCCTCCCACTACATCTGGCTTTCATTCTGTTTTTAAATTATTAAGTTGAAATGCATTTTTCTCTTCACTGCTTTTTTTGCAGTGCTGACTTTTTTTGTCTGTTTAAATGTTTACCATACCAACTCTAACACTATTTTAAGAGAATTATGCATTCAGGATTGTTGTGTTTTGTTTTTGATGTGATTTTCCAATGGCATATCTCAGCAGCACATGTTGAACAGCTGGAAACTATCTAATTAGAACAGGGAGGAAAAAAGAAAAAGGCTGTTTGATATGAATAATAATCACATCCATCACACTCATAGTTTTTCTTATTTATGTAGCACACACCTGTGTAATTGGCAATGAAAATGATAGTAGGATGAAACACTGAGTTGACCTGCTATTATATTTCTCCTTTTCTGAGCTTTAAATAGATTTTGTATGTTCCTTTAATTATATAGGTAGATTTGTTTACTGAAGCATTCATGTTAAAACTCATTTCATGCAAAGGGGCAAATTACATTTTTAATTATGTTTCTTTGGGAAGGCTACATAGTTAAAATGAGTTGTTGCCTGCTCATCTCCACAGACGATAATCATGACAACTCAATGCAAAACACCTTCAGTAGCATTAATTTTTCACACAGTAAATATGGACACATTTTCAAAGCTGTATCAGTGTAGTAGGTTTTTCAAAAGCACCTGCATTAGTGACTCGTCTACATCTTTAGGTAATAAAAAGCTTTATAAAGCTGGGAAAGGGTGCCCAGAGAAGTTGTGGATGCCCCATCCCTGGAGGTGTTCAAGGCCAGTCTGGATGGGGCTCTGAGAAACCTGAGCCAGTTGAAGGTGTCCATACCCATGGCAGGGGGATTTGCACTAGATGACCTTCAAGGGTCCCTTTTAACCCAAGCCATTTCTTGATTCTGTCAATGAGGGGCCTCAGACCCTAAACCACAGTAAAATTTCTATTGAAAATCTGCAATTGAAAGATTACTATTAACCTCAGAGAAATTTACTCAAGCAGAGATATTTATGAGGATAATACTAATCAAACAGGGAAATCTAAATGCTGCATCCCTTCTGTTTCTTCTGTATTTTTCTTAACAACTTTAAATATTCCCTTTTTATAATTTATTTTAGTGTAAACTCTTCTCTGATTATAAAATAAACCTTGGAATTGTTTCTGAGCATGTTAATGTAAGAAAAAAAAATCCAGAATTAGACCAAAAAATTAAATAACTGTTTTTTCATCTTGAAAAATACTGTAGGATTTTTAGGGAAATCTCTTTGCTTTCTTACCATAATAGAATTGTCATCAGATTTCTAATTTTCCAACTTCATTAAAAATGACTGGAATGAGTTATAATTTTGAAATTACCAAACTCAATGTTCTATCATTTCAAATTCAGTTAAAACTTTCCAGATAAATTTGAGACAAGATGATATTAAAATTAAAATGTACACATAAATTTCTAATAACTGTTTCAATTAAATAGTTAGCTAGGAGCCAACTATTGTCTTAATGGATAGAGAAGCATAATCTATTTGGAAATAGCAAAACAAAGCAGATAGCACGCTGAAAACCGACCTGTAGTTAGCACACAAAGAAACAAGCTGTAGTACAGAGGGTTCTCTTTCAAGCATCACTCCTAGTACTTACCTGAAGGATCAAGTATGTCAGTAATTTTAAACATCCAGTTTTCTGCTGGTATTGTAATGTTTTAGGGGCATGAGCAGTGGTATTCATTTGATTTGCTAATACACACTGTGATGGATTAAATAAACATTAGTTCAGTGTCTGATAATAGCATATGGAACATGTACCATACATCTATGTACATGTACACCTCTTCAAATGTAATTGAAACTTTCTGTCATATTTATATTCCATGCCCTATCACTATTCAATCTTGTAATGGCAACAAAAATCCAAACGCATTTCAATTTGGGGGGAGCGGGAGGGGGGGCGGCACTGCCACTTGGGGTTTTTTAACCAGTTTTTTGGAACCTCAGAAACTAGATTATTAGATTTTCTCTACTTTTAGCAGAAACACATGTAATTCAATTGCCATAGCTATTCTGGGAGAGAGAGTTTCATACATCAGCTTTTTTGATTAAATCCAGAAGGATGTAATCAGCTCATTATTAATCTCTTGCAGAGCTTTCTTAATTTCCTATGATACATACCATCCAAATCTCATTTTCACTTTTGTTAGGTCAGTATGCCTCTCCTAATCAAACTTCATAATTTTTTTCAGTGTTAAATCTTCATTCCACATTTCTTACTAAGAATAGTCAAGGACAACATTGTACATTGTTTGGGTGGTACTGTATGAATTCTGTAGCTTGCAGATGTTTCCTTTAGTTTTGGGGAGTTTCATGGGTTTTTGACGGGTTTTTTGTTTGGTTGTTTTTTTTTAAGTGAATGTATTTCTCAGATACAAATTGCACATCCTGTCAACCATTTCTACTCTAAGCAAGTGTAAAATGCTGGTGTAAACTTCATTGCCATTGTCAGTGTACATCAACACAATCAATCTAAGTCAGGATTTAGGCTCCTCAGTATTTTCTTATATAAACCCCTGATCAAATCCACAAACTCCTGCTCAACATTTGTCTCCCAGTCTGTGGAGTGCTTTAATTTGTGAGACAGTTCTTGATTTAACTCAAAAATGTTCTGACTGTGTAAATTTTGTGTCTTAGAACATCGGTAGTCTGAACAGTCAGGAAAATCTGTCAGGAAACTATTTAGTATATAGAATCCTCCAAGAAGCCTAATTTCTTAACAGGCAGAAGACCCTAATCAGCAAGGCATATGCAAATCACACAGTTCTAGCCCCCAGCTTCCTCTTGGAGAGAGATATTAATGGAACGAAAATAACAGAGAGGAAGGAGACCTAAAGCCTACACACTTCAAAGTGAGGATTTGTAACTCTAATTTCTACCTCTGAAATTTTCATCTCTTTGATTCTAAATTAAAATGTATAAAGAATTCTGGAACCAAGAAGGAGGAATGTCATCCTACAATTCCTTTCCTTTCTGCTTGCTCCTGTTTGATGAAAATTACACAGTTGCACAAGCCAGCAGAGTCTACTCTGGCTTTTCATTAGGCTATTAGAATACTTTTCTGGGAGACATACCTTTAAACCTTCCAGCAAAAAATGGTTAACCTCAAATTTACTGTTTCCCACACAAGTTCTGCATGAAGTTGTGATGTAAACGATGGTGACTGCAGCATTTATTATAAATATATATATTTGATATAATATAATGGATATAACTTTAAAATTCTAGACATATGCACTACAACAATATGCACTTAATTAGGAGAAGTTTGGGATTGCCCTCATGATACACCTTGCTCAAGCAGAAGCCTATTTTATAATCTCTGGCTCTATTTCATGTAATCAGGAGCAGATAATTATAAATATGCATTGTTGGACCATAGTTTGTTCCATCCCCAACATTTAGAGCTAGGTGAAACAAATATCTGTAACTCCAGATTTCTCTAAGTAATCAAAATCTCTTTTTCAAATTCCACAATGCTATCCAGTCTACAAGTGTTATACCATGTATGTAAATTTTTATACCAACCTTTTGTAGTTTATACTAAAAAATATGTCAATATGTAAATGAGTTCTAGAAGTAATAGCAGGAAAGACTGAAAGAGAAAAGGCAGCAATCAAAGCACTTGGCTGTAAAGGAACATCCCTGTTAAACTTAGTTATCCTGAAAATTTGACTGCTTCCCCTACCTCTGTGCAGAAATACGACAGCATGCCTTACAAGCCAGATATTTTAAGGTGCTCATGTCTTTGGGATTCACTTAGGCACCAGAGAATTTTCACAGGCACCTCAAACATGAGATTCCCATTAATTTCACTGGGAGTTCCACACTTAACTGAGTATATGTTTCCTTTATACAGTGCGAAACTGATAACAGGATAAATTAATTATTTATTACAGGCTTTGGCACAAGATGACAGAAATTATATAAACGTCATCTGACCATGAGAAAGTCTTATGTAATTTGTAAGGGGAAAGAGCATAGCTTCTAACCTTTTATTGAGATTTTAACATATCTTTCCAACAGTGTGAAAAGACTGATTTAAAAACTTGAAAAATTTGACTTTCCACAAGATATACAAAGAAAAACATTCTTATAATGTGAAATTTTCCACTTTATCTGGATCACCCAGATCAGATGCTTTAGGATGAAAGATCAGAGACAATAATTTTGGGAAGTAATGATGCAATCCTCACTTCTCAAAAATGAAAAAAAAATTAACTTGAGAAGGAAGGGAATGGCAATGGGAAGACACGTCAGATTTCAGATGGCTCATTAGCAAGTACATCTTTAAGTTTGCATCTTTATGAAAACTAATTATGTTAATAAGTCACACAGTGACTGACTTGTTTTTTAGAAAGTCAAAGTTGAAATTCACTCTACAAATACCATAGCTGTTGAGGGATACATTTTCAAAGCTGCATGCATGAGTTACAGCAAAGGTAAGGCTGGCCGTGAACAGCATCTTTCACAACTGTTGATGTTGTAGCTCTTTCTAGTCAATATTAATAAATTCAGCATATAATTATTTTGCCATCTGTCTCCTGTAGAACCATTTATTTCTGTCCTTCAAGTAAGTAAACCAAAAAATATATTGAGTAATTTGTTCAAATAGAATAACTAATAAATTACAGTAATGAGGTTTTGTATACCATATAAGAAAGTAAGACAATTATTAAGTGACTTGTTATCTTTTTTCTACTATGCATAATTGCCAAGACAAATTACTTAGCTATAGAATAACATCAGCATATATTTTAGCATGCACAGAGTGTTGGTTTGTGTTTTTTAATCTACCTATGAAAATTACTATCAACCTAAATTCTGCAATTTAAGATCAGTTCGTTCAAATCTTCTTTCCAGTTTTGTTTCTCTGTTAATATTTCGACAAGAAAGCTCATATGTGTTGACTGTTCTGTTTGCATTATAAAAACAAAAAATTCTGTGGAGACATAGGCTTAATTAAATGAAATCAAATGTGAAAATTCAAGTATCTGATTTTCAAATTTTAGCATTTTGCTGAAATTGTCTTAGAAAGGAAACTTCCCAAGAGGGAATACATATGTAACCAAAGTAAATGGCCCCTCCCACTCTAATTATTTGATTGTGAGATTGCATTTAAATATTCAAGAAATCGGATTTTTATAATTGTAACCTGTTTCAGATGAAAAAAAGAAGATCAAATATATGCTTTATTAATACAAGCAACCTTGAAGAGCCATGTTATTGTTATAAAGAGCTGGTAAAGCAGCCTTTCTTTTGCAGTTACTGTTTTGTGAAGTCTTTCAGTTTTTGATCAGCTTCACTTTCAAATATTGCTGGTATTCAATTGAATTAATTAAGCAATTATTAACTCTGTTCCACATAGCTACTAATAATAAACTGATTTTCATTCAAAATTACAGCTTAGATTGGGTGAGATATGTTTCCATTTATTTACAGATGAGACTTAAGTTCATTTGCATGTTATTTTGCCAACTTGGGTGTACAATCATTTTAGAGCAATGAAGTCTATAAATCTGTATTTTCCTTTTAAAGTTACTAGTTAGGTTATCATCCCTGGAAAGTTACATTCCCAACTCCTCTGTGTGTTTTTTATGACCTAAAGATGTCCTCAAAGAAGCAAAGTAGATTAACACCTCTTTACTTTCAGGTTTCTTGAGCTTAAAAACAAAAAAGAAATTTTACAATGATAATTTCCTCCAAACTGTTAAATCTTATGTAGTATGTGTGTGTGTAAATTCTTCTGTAAGTTACCTAAAGCAGTATAATATGACCATCTCTAACACAAACTAGAATGTTTGTATCCCTTGTTCAGAGACCATGCCACCCACTAAGAAATAAATACCATCCTGGTCACTGATCAAAGCAAGACATTGTGCCTCATCTTTAATTTGGAAGAATATTTATCTATTGTATGTTTCTGTCACTGAACATTTCATCTGTTCCTTATTCTGACATGCTTATTCTGGGAATTTTCTTCCCCTTATAGTCTGTCTTCATGCAAGACAGAGTAGCCTCAATGTCTGACAATTAACAAGTACTTTTAATTTGAAATTCAGTCCAAATTTTTACACTTGTTGTTTCAAGACTGCAGATAAACTCCTGTCACTAACAAATAATTAAAGCTACAGTTTTATCTCAATAAAGGCAAAGTGTGACATATGTAATTTATATATCTGAAATGTGTTTTTCACATAAAAACAAAAAAAACTTTTATCAATAAATTGGTTATCCAAATCAGAAGTATTTTTCACTTACATCCTTAAAATGTGTTTATAGCTACAGAAAAGTTTCAGACTGATAACTCTAATGAATAACACGCTCAGTTTATTTCCAGATTCTCTTATTCAGATGTAGCTGAAATTAAAAGGAAGCAATCCTCATCCCTTTTTTGTCTTCTCCCTCTAATTTCAAGAAGTTGATTGAGTGCTTGCATGCTAGTAGTGACAGAAGCTAGGTTCTCAGATTCCAAAAGAGCATATACAGAATAATACATGGAAATGAAGTTCCTTGAATTATTCTGAAGAAGAATATCAGTCCTTACCTAGAAATAAATTTCCTGTCTTAATGACTGCTCAGTCTCTGGGCTGAAATTAATTCTTGGGATCTGAAAAAGGGGATCTAATGCAATGGTCCTTGGATTTGATACCCCAATCCAGATACTATGTAAAACAGACTAAACTGTCATATCACTTGACAAAGTAATGAGAACCATTTTCTTCTAAAATAAAATCTAAGAGAAAATATACTACAGAAGAAAATATCAGCCTACCTTTGCTAAAATACTTCTTTACCAGTACCAATGATTTTGTTTCTGTGGATAGCTCAAGTTTTATTCTGTAATTTTCTGGTTNATTTTATATTTATATAATGAAATAATAATTTTCTTTTTAAAAATTTTGATTTTCAGGTGAAAGTTCAGGTAGGCCTGGATAAGCAAGTTTTCATTTCCTACAGCAATAGAAATGGGACTGCTTTCTTTGATGCTGATAATATCTTTCTTTCCTACTCTTCATTGAGTCAGGTAAACATTTGAACTACAACCAAACCTTACAAAAGAGGTCCTGTACTGGATATTGATAAGCTTGATGTGACAGCAACTCTGAAATGTTGGATGTCACAATGTCAAAGCACTTTCAGAAATTGAGTTATATCAATTAGGTTGCACAAAGCTGTGATTAAGATGAATAAGGAAGAAGTATCTGATCTTGAGGTGAGTTTTCTGTAAGACATTATTTCCCATATTGTTTTGTTACTGTCTTTCCTTACATAGTGGCAAGCTTCATTTTAGAGCTTCAAAGCATTGAAGCATCAATAGGAAGGCAAGAGGTTGTAGCTGAGCGATCTGTATAGTAAAGATTGGTGCCGACCCTAGGGATTGGAAGGAAGAGGAAAGCAGGAGATAACATAAGTGAGGTGATTGTTAGTGGGGAAAATAGATTAATGAGATATGTAGCAAAGAGATCTGACTGAACAAAAAAGGAAAGAAAATAATCATCTATGGTAATTTGACCTCAACAAAATCCCTACTGCTTAAAGCAAGGTCCTTAGTGGAAATTCCCATTGCAGAGATAGGAGTGCAGCTAGGTTTGCTTGAGGAGGGCCTGTTTCTTCTCATTATTCCAACATGTTGCTAGTGTTTAATTCAAGGTAAACTATAATGGATGAATCATTTTACCTTCTTCCAGATAATACATCAGAACTTCTCCAGACATCACTGCTATTTTGTCCAGTGATAGGGAAGGATCTTGAAATGCAGTAAATAGCAAGCAATACCCAGCAGCAAACAAGACAATTATCTGAGAGCTCCTGCTCTGCTCTCACAATGGTTTAAATTAACCTGCTGATCATTGGATTGAAATAGAGAGGGAAGAAATGCTTCAGCTCTCAGGTATAAGAAGGAGATTTGGCTAAGACAGAAGACTAACTTTAGGTTCCTTTCATCACACAGTTCCTGGGAAACAGAATAGCCTCATTATTTCTAGTTGGCATCTTTTCAAGGCATAGATTGTTTCCTAAGGCACTTTGATATTTTGACTAGCCATTTCTTTCATTTGAGAATCAAGACTGGTGTGTTTATTTGTTCAAAACCAGGGTATAAAAAAATTTCCAAGACTCCGTTTATAAAATCCATTTTAGTATGGATTTGAAGTAAACTGCAGTCAAATTTAACATAAAGTGTATATATATACTCTGTGACTAAAAGGCACTAAGGAATCTGAAGTGTTAAGAAGGTTTCTTGGTGAATAAAAATCAATAATTGCACCTTTTTAAATTAGCTTTTACCCTTCTTTTTCCTCAACAAACACAAAGAATTAAACCATTCCATCAATAAAGGAAAATTTCAAAGAGAACAAGAACAAAAAAATGCCTGTCATGGGCCATTCATAGCAGTGAGCAGATGGGTGCCCCATATTTTTACAGCTTGAGCACATCAGTTTCTAACTTTTACTGCTAATCCTAAAGTTCTTTACTATCAGAAGTAACTAATTTTGGGACTCATGGCCAAGCCATAGAGCAGACTCCCTTCCTTCACAGGTATAATATATGGAGTAGCTTGGGATAGACAATCTTTCCTCAGATTTATAAGTTTTTGGCACTTTACCAGAAGTGAAGTTACTTCTGTTGATCTATCTATTGTCTGTTTTCCATTCCTGATCACTAGGATGCTATTGCATCACTGCTGTTCTACAGACACTGATGTAGCAGCTGTGCAGTCAGCATTGCATTTCTCCAAGCAAATCCAAGCACACAGTACTGTTCCAATGCATCTGAGCCTGACTAGTTCATCTGGCTAAGAAACAAGACCTCAGGGTTAAAGGAGCTTCTTTCATTTCTACAGTTCAGAGATCATTTGTTCTGGAGATGTTCCTGCAGAATTAAAGAGGTATGTACTCTGACCCACAAATAAGAGAACAGTATTCATCCTCTTCTGTAATAACACAGACTTGTTAGGTTGGAGATTAAAGCTGTAATGCTCTTCAGCTGGTGCAGCATACTGTGCAAAAGGCACTAAGAGTCTGAAGACATGCAACCAGGAAGCTGCTGATCAGCAGTGTCAGTACCTGAGTGATTCGGGGTTTAATTTTCAGTCAACAAAAGCTTTAAACTCATTCTGTCAACCTGCCTTCTCTGTAGCTAAATAATGTTGTGGCAGTAGAAATAAAGGCTAATTAGCAAAACAAAAAGCAATCCTATTCAAACATTAAGTAGATTCTTTCTCCATCTTTTTTTATTCCTTCACATGATGACTCACTGAGAGGGAATCTACTTAATGTAAAATTTGAAGATTAAACTTTTCATGCTTTTATCAGAGTGTCCCAGGGTCTCAACACAGCTATAGAATCATAAAATAGAAATAGTCTGAGCTGGAAAGGACCCATAAGGATCATTGAGCCAAACTCTTTTTTTTTTTCCAAATTTTTTTTTCATCAGTCATAATGCCCTGACTTCAATGCACAACATACACATGACAGAATTACAATAATTTTTGCAAACATTTTAAAGCATGAGAAAAAAATACACAATGCTGCATATATTAAAATTAGGGTACAAGAATCATCCATTATCCCTTTTTGAGTAGAGAAACTTTTCATTAAAAAAAGAACAAAACTCAAGGCAACATGTATAACTTGCATCATAATCTGGGAAACTAAATAAAACCATCGAGTAAATCCTTTTGAGTATGTAGTATGGAACAAGACAAAAAGGCATCAGTTTAATTATTTTAATCTTTAAATCAGCAAATATAATTTCTTCTATAAAGATATAATAAATATAGTAGAAGTGGGAATTCATTTCAGTACATAGAAATAACTAGGGTTTCTGCTGGATAGATTTAATACAAGTTTTTTTGTTCTTGTTCAGCTTTCTTTCTCTTCCCCACATAATAAAAAAAAAAAAAGGAAACATGATTTCCTTCCAGATGACCTCAAAATATGGAATAAAAGAAAATATTTAGAAACATAAAACTGAGGTCAGCTCACAAGCCTTTAGGAAGATGTTTAAGACTTATTTGTTTCCAGTCATGAGCCAAGACTGATCATTAATCATGTAATTCCCTCTGGAATGGTCAGGGTAGTCCTGCGGTGAATCTGACAATACAGAAGTAACAACTGCCCTCCAAATAACTTTTATTTTCTGCACAGAATGAAAAAAATGTTGGAATAATGTTAAATTTTCCATTCATTGGTCATGTACATCTTTTCACTCCAGAAGAAAATCTGAGTTGGCTTCCACCAATAAAACAGCTAGAGACATTTCCTTCCCCATGGAATAGAAACAAAATATTTATGTATAACTAGTACTAGCTACTGATTTTTTTATAGAGGTCTGTCTTACACTTTCAGAAACATGCAGATTATCATGGCCTTTTAATGCTAATCTCAAATCATCTGCTTCCTAGGGTTTGTATTGATTTTTTCATAGGTTTTTCTTGATTTAGTGTAGCCTCTCACTGCAAGTGCCATTTAGCATGAATTCTGACATACTGTGATCTCTGCTGAGAATGTTTGCTTGACACGATTAAGTAGAAATACTTCATAAACCCCAATAACTTGTCCTACTATTTCTTAACATGGTTACCTGCTTTTCACCCACTGGCACTCATAACCACAAACTAATTTCTAGAATGAATAAATACATTTTTCCAACTTCAGCAATCAAATGCTTCAAGCAGAAAAAACAGTGGATGGAGCAAATTTAAGAAAGATTGTTCATAGCCTAACTATATATTCAGAACCAGAGGGAAATCCTCATGCTTTTGACTGACCTTCCAGGTATTTCATGAGGGAGCATCTGATATAAGAAATAAACCAGTGAACTAGTAAAACTAAAGCACTATTTTGCCACGAAATCTTTATAACATGTCTAAATAAGCAGGCCACATTACTCTTTAAAATACCCTTTTGCTTCACTGCACTGTCACAGTAAATTGAGGCATATAAACATGTCAGCTGAACAAATCACAAATGCTAAATCTTAAATCTTAATTCAATATATATAATAATAAAGTTAGAATAAAATTATAATTCCCCTCATGCCCATTTATGTCCAACTTCATAGAACACAGTTTTACCAATAACTAAAATTTCAGATCTCACAGATCTTATATTTTTCTATACTGAGAAGCATACAGTAGAATATGACAATAGACATATATAAGAAATTGCTTAGTGTCACAATATGCATGCAGCTGGATACGATTATCAAAA
>VXBI01002218.1:63795-103116 GCA_013397375.1 Toxostoma redivivum | reverse complement strand
TGGATACGATTATCAAAAGCATTATTAAACACTGCTATCTGTGCAAGCCAGGGAATAATTTTGAGCACCATGTCTGAAATTCCTATATATAAGTATTTTTAATCCTTATCTGTGGCTGACATTAATATTTAATTGTTCTTGGAATAAAATAGGTATTTAAATTAAGGAACTGGTAACATGGCTTTCTATTGCTTTTTGGAAAAAACCCACAGATTAAATACTGTCACCATCAGAGATGACTCCAAAATTATTTTCTACCTTAAATAGCAGAATCTTGGAAAAAGCCACAGGAAAATTTGATATAAGAATTAACTTATAAATACTTTATATTTAAATATGCTTACTTTATCATCACATTCTTTGAAAGAATTAGTACTACAGAAAGCTTCTCATTACATATATTCCAGAGTGGTATGTGGTTAAAAATAGATGCATTATTATGACTGAATTAACCCAGCATTCTCTGTTACATTTAGGAATATAAAACTATAATTACAGTATGTTGCATGCTACCATCTAATTACCTTATTTATAAGCACAGATCTTTTCAACCAGAAAAACTATTTCTGGTTTAACAGACTGTTGAAAATAACTGCTGCTATAAGACAGTTATTCTTCTCTGTACTCAACTTACTAATTAACTCATTTAATAAGTATCACTGATTCCCTCAGAACCCAATAGAAGCTACACTTCTTGGTTAACCAGGCAGAGTCCCTTTATTTTGAGGAACATCTGAGCTCAACTCAAAGATTTCTTCCTTGCTGTCCTCCATTACTCAGTGTCTGGCTTGCCTTGATCTGCTATGGTAGCAGCATCCTTTACTTTCTTTTAAATAAAAAAAGAAATTGCATACCTCACATACTATTAGAAGAGAAAAATTTCTTCAACAAGGAGCAATTTTTGCCCCTATTCCTATTCCTTACAATCAAGCAGCAGAAAAAAGCCCCAAGCAAACCAATCAAACCCCCTTAAAAACAAACAAACAAACAAAAAAACCCAAAAAACCCAACAACAACAAAAACCCACAAAAACAATCCAAAATACCTAGAGATATCTTTGCCTCTAGTAATATTTGATTGAAATTTATCAAGATTCTAAGAAGTAGTAGTAAATTGAACTGCAAAAGATACTATACCAGCTTAATCACGTTTTAGGGCAAAAGCATTTGCATATACTTAGAAGGACCCTTTCACAACCTACATGAGTTCAGTGTCCTAAAGATACAAAATATCCTTAATTGTGAACATAAAACCTCAGCTGAGGCTTTATAACTTACAGAAATAAAAACTTGTATTCTGTCTATAGGATGTCGCTATCAGATTATCAATGAACCCAAACAAAGATTACATTCCAGTGTTTTGAGAAAGTATTAGAAGAATCTGCCCGTTACCAATACAAAACCATTTGCTCAAGAAGATATTCAAAACACTTCAGGGTCTCTTCAGAATGAAGAATGAAGTAATAATTTCCTAAAAAGTTAAAATTTGGTTTCTTGGGTTTTTTTTCCCCATGTGTTTTTCATCGTGACACAGAGCCCCGTGCCTTGGAAAAAATTTATTTTAGGAAAATGAAATTCAAAGTGGCCTACAGTGACAACAGGCAAAGCAAGGCAAAGTAACTCTTTTCCTTATTTTCCTAATTCATTTTTCCCCTCTGGACAAGTGGAAAATTGTATTCCCTGTGTTTGTTAGGCACTAGTAGAATGACCATATATATTTTTTTATTTTTGAGATATACTAATGAAATGAGTATTAAAAACAAGGCAACAAACCAAATCCCAAAACAAAGACAGTCAGTACTTCTACAGAGCTACACAAAGCATGTGATTTGTGATTTCATAAAAACAACCATGGCAAGTCAATTTGGATATCTCTCCTGTCTCCTGGTTATTCAGAAAGATGTGTAATTGGGGTAAACCAAATTAACATTCCCAAATAATTTAAATCGACTTTGTTCTGGAAGATGCATGATTCAAAGAAAGTATTTACTGAGTCAAGAAACAATGAAAGAAAATAAGAGTGGTCTCCATCCTACAAAAACCTTTCTTTTCATAGCACTTTAAAAAAAAAAAAGGGAAATTAAAAGGTGGGGGGACACAAAGCGGGGGACGATGGTGAGAAGAAGGGGTATCCTGGAACTAGGAATTAAAATATAATCCAGAAAACTGGTTAGAAACCCTTGGATTGGGACCTGTGGAGGGAGGCTTATCATGAGATGTTTCCTCTGCTTAACCAGAATCATTTTCACTCCTGTGAGGCAGCCAGGCACATGCCACATACAAAGATATAGCAGATGCAGAAATGCAGACAGGTGAGTTAACAAGTTGTTTGCTTGGCACTACAAGAAAGTAAAGAAAAAACAAATGCTCAAACCTGCACAGTGGAATGACAAGTGTCTTTAAATATATGTGTGGCACAGAGACAAAAACAAGACTCAGCAAGAGTCTGTAATTCATGTAGGTGCTTATTTGATAGGACAGCTATTGAAGCTGGCTAGCTGGCTTTGTTATATCCCCAAAGCACCCAAATACTCTCCAACAGTTTCATGCTCCTTTTTCCTACCCCATCTGTCAAAAGAACCTTTTTCCTTCCTTTTCTTGCTTCAGAATCTTATTTTTTTTATTTAGACTATGGAATTGTGGAAGTCCCAGCAGAATAAGAACAAACTTTGTTTAAATATTCAATTTCATAAATCACATTTTTAATAATTTCTGCCATATTAAATGCTCTAATTTAAATAGACCAAATGAATAAATTTGTCCTATCATATTAGCATATACAGAAATATTCATTTATGATACTAGAACAGCTCAGCATATGTTGGCCATCTGTAATTGCAGACTTACAGATTAGCCCAATAATACATTCTGCTTTAAGAGACATTTAAAAATTATATCAGAAAATAATAAATACAAGCCAAGTTTTTTTCCCTCAATGTAAATATCTTCTCTTATTGCTTATGTAAGTCAAACCTTAACCTGAGCTATAATACAGTTCATTACACTTTCTAGATGCATGGCTAAGCCAGTAACTTATGCTTTCATGCTCAAGCAGCAGATGCACAGGAGTGTGGCCATATTAATAACTCTAATTAGAGTCAGGAATGTCACTGAAAGTTCATTCCTTCAGAAAAAGAAAAGGTGCAAAAGGTTCAAATTCCAAGTGGCTATCTGATAATCCAAAACCCAGAGGTTCTCAGAGTACAGTATTGCTGCATTGTCTCAGTTCTGTTCTTTACACACAGAGAAACTCTTCCCTCACCTGATCTCTCAGCACCTTTTCATAATTATTTTTTCTTAACAAAAGAAGAAAAATAAAAGCAGGATATACTCCTATTATAGCTACAATACCTCAGTTTACTACAAAATAACATTCTTTAACAGTAAAATAATAGCTTAATACCTACATGTTGACATTTTACTTTCTCTCAGCATTTACCAGTTGGAAAAGGAGACTTATAGAAGCAGAAGAATGTTTCTGTAGAGCTTGTGCCTATTTAGGATAGAATCACTACATTTCTTTGTTAGGGTTATGTTTATAATTACACGACGTCACAAGAGAGCTGACTTTTCTTACTTGTCTATTAAACAGAATATTAAAACACTTAGCAATATTATTGACATATTGCAAAATCCTTTATGGACACTCATTTCCTGAAAACTCAAGTAATACAATGTGATTGATAGCATGAGAAATTAATCTAGTAAAGTTTTTGATTTCTTCTTCCCCTGTTTTTACTGTATTGCTGTTGACTGCACATTCTGTTCTCACTTTTCATGAAGGAAGGACCATTATTCTGTCTCAAGTAGTTTTATATGGCTTTTAAAAAGCTTTTAGGCACAGTAGCTACATTTATGTTAGAACATTTTTCAAGTGTGTTCTGCAGAGAAGGAAATCAGTGTCTAGCACGACATGTTGATTGTTTCCTTGTATGGAATATGTAAATGGCTGCTGCCCAAACAAGATTTGTATAATACATATTGTGAATTCCAACAGCTACTCATAACAACAATTTAAGGGATATGAAACATTATTCCCACAAAAAACAAAATGAAGACAGTTTAAGAAGTACAAGATTTTGCATCACATCACTGAACTTTTGGTGACACTACATCCAAAGAATAAAAGAAAATTGAATGTTACCTTTTTTTCCTCTTGAAGAAGAGCTGGAAGTAAGTTAATTGTAGCAGTTATGGTCTTATGGCAATTAGGACTTGGCTTTGAATGGTTTTCTCCCTTTTAACCTGCTCTTAGTTCCTCAGGAATCACAGTTACCATAAAGAAGCCCAAGTGAGTCTGATCAAGCAAGTAAGAATATGATTTTAAATTATGAAGGAAGCAATCATAAAGAACAACAAGCTGAAACCATGAGCTGGCTAAGAGCTAATGGTTCAGGATTGGTAGGCACACATGGACAACATTGTGGTGGGTGTCTGCTACAGGCTTGTGGGAGTGTATGCTGGGCATTGCACCACTTATTAGTGGTTTGTCATCAGTCTCATCTGTTTTCTCTCAGAGCCAGGATTATTAGAAAGGTGATTGAGACGGTTTCTCATGTTCAGACTTGGATGTTTATTGTATCTTATCAGAAATTACAGAAAGTACAACAGCACCTCTAGCTCCTCACTAGAAGGAAAAATGGCTCCAACAGAGCCTGCTTCAAGGCCTTTTAAAGCTAAACAAACCAATAGAAGTCTAACACCTACATTATTTATCCTTTTGACCCAAAAATAGATTCCCATGACCCCTAGAGTGACATTTGACTGACCAACCAAAGACAACTACCTAAGTTCCATGAAGAAGAAGGAAGAAGAAGATGAATAAAGAGAAAGACACCACCCAAAATTCTCCATCTTGTCCCATAACCACCACTATACTATAAAAACCTCTAATTTAAAACTCATCACCAAGTGAAAACACACACATCTAACCCACTACACATTTGTGATTTCTAACTCAGTATTCATATTTACAAGCCTTCTCCAAGGATTCAGGTCCAGAGCAGTGTTTTCCAGGGGTTCTGTGCCTGGAAGCACAGTAAGCTCAAAAACTCCAGATTCTTGAGATCCAACACAGGCTCTCTGATCAGGATGAAGAATTAGATGAGGCCTTTTTAAACAAATAGAAGAAGTCTAATGTTCACAAGCACTTGCCCTCATGTAGGACTTGAATCACCAGTATCATCTAGAGAGACAACACAACAGACACAGACAAGGGCACACATTTCCTGCCACAAGTAATACAGAAGTCAATATGGGGAGATGCTCTGCTGGACTTCATGCTTATAAACAAGAAAGGAGTGATTGGAAATATAAGGTTTGGCAATAGTCATGCCTGTGGTAATAGCAAGATGATGAAGATCAGAGTCCTGAGAGGAGGAAGCAAGGCAAACAGCAAGATCATAACTCTGGCCTTTAGAAAAGAAAATTTTGACCTGTTCAGGCACCTGCTTGCAAGAGACCCTTGGAAGACTGTCTTAAAGATATGGATCAGGAGACTTAGTTGATTTTCAAGGATCACCTCCTCCAAGCTCAAGAATAGTTCCTCCTGATGAGCAGAAAATCAAGGAAAGGTGGCAGAGGACCTGTACGGATGAACAAGTAACTCTTGATTAAAAAATTTGATACAAAAATGAAGAGTACAGGAGGTAGAAATGGGGACAAGTGACCCAGGAGGAATATAGGTGGACTGAGAGTGCAGCGTTAGGAACACTGAGTATCTTTGGAGACGAAGTCTGTCAGATATGATACTTGCACAGACTTGAACAGACTTGAACCTGAACCATACTTAGATCTAGTTCGTGTCTGGCAGCATCATATTTAGGAGATGATATATCTCCACTTAGCACTGTTTTGCAGTATACTCTTAATGCAATTGCATTACAGATTAGTATGGATTTTCCATCCCCAAAAGCAAATGAGGCCCTACTACCTTCTACTCACCAAGATCAGCAAATGCAGAGGACAGCTATATTGCCTTAACTAAAATGGACACATTTTGCAGTGGTATCCACTCTCCTGGGCTATTGCAAAGAGAATTAAATGAGGGAACTTAAATCTTAAACTTACATAAATATCTAAATGTGTGGTATTGACAATGAGAAAGGCAGTACTTTGCACATAGATAGTCTTGTCTCACTTGTTTAAATAAAGTACATCTCCTATTATAATTATCTTCTTATTGCTCAGCCACCAGCAAGGTGAAAACATCTAGATGAAGTGTACATCTATTTCTGATCCTAATAGTGGAGAAACCACGTTTACTTGCTGCTGGCTACTGCAATCCTCTTGGTGTTTTCCACAAAGATTTAAGGGGAGGTCCTTTATTTTCTTGGATGTCAAAGGCAACGTTTCTGGTTGCAAAGTCAGTATGTCCCTTTCCTTTTTGTAGAGTTTTTGTAGGCTTTTTGTAGAGTTCTTGTTCAATCTGTAATTTGGGTCTGTCTGGATAAAAAAAAACATAAAATAAGCTCTATTGCTCTGAATTTTATCCCTTTCTGATCAAGGCTCATCAGGCAACATTATAATTATTCCCTTCGTTGAATAGGTTCTACAAAAACAGCACAGTTTTCAACATTCACTAGATAATAGTTCTCTCTATTTCTCTGAGTCTGGGCAATAATCCATTACACTACTTTTATATTTCCTCTTGTCTTGCTATTATATCACCTCACACAATAGAAAATTCTTTGTGTATCACATATGCATGTCATGTTTTAGGCAGAAAGACCTGTAAACATTTTATATATCAGCCTGCAAAATTTTCTTGCGGGTAAAAGACATTTTACAAATGGACCATATGTTTTGCAGCCCAGTGTAGAACATAAAATGAAATGCTGCAGAACTCAACTTGTTGGCTATATAAGCCAAGAATAACTATTCCAAGACAATTTACCAACATTAATGTTGAATTGCCACATGTGAGTCACAAGGCTGGACTAGTGCTGTATCTTACATATCAACATAACATGCCAGTATACACAAAGCTAATTTTTTTCTCTGTCATCCTACTGAACTTCAGAATTGTTGCCTACAACCACACCTTTGAGATTTAATATATTTCTGAAAGGACTTATTAAACTCAATGAATCTTTTCTCCCAGTTTTTGTCCCTGTGTTGAAATCAATTTAACTCATGTAATAATGTTAGTTTATTTATGGTATAATCTTCCATTTTCAAGAAATTAATTATGATGTTGGAGGAAAACTTAAGCATATAAGTCTCATTGGCTAAAAAAATTGCAATTGCTAACTTGAGGAGGTTGATATACTTATTTTTCCTAAGCAGCCAGAGCAGGCAATACTTCAAATGTAATATATATGGATAACATTATTTCTCACTTGTTCAGCACCATTCTGAATAATTACTCTCTGTAGTTCCTACCATAGAGTAATAGGATGTCAATTCCTTTTTCCAGCATTAAATGTCTCTCTTCCTTTAATGTCTTTTGAAAACATCTCTTAAATAATAAATAGTAGTTGCCTAGGGGGAAATAAACTCCATAAGGCATGATAAGTAAAGTTAACAGGAAAAGTTTCAGGGTGGTTGTTGGGTGTTTCATTGTTATTTTTAAGTAAATAGGCCTGTCTTTTATTGTTAATGGTTTCTATGATCACAAAGTTCATACATTCTTCTCTTATTGAAACAAATAACTTCCGTTCTCAGACATTATGGTTCCAGTAGAACATTTTTCTAACAGCAAGGGAAGTGCATACGGTGCAAAACATCCGTCAACAGCACCATCCATGGCCATATAATCAGCTTTTCCACCACTGTATAAAAGAAATGACAATTGTCTTTCTGCATCAATAGGAGCAAACTGAGACACATTTTAGGGCAAAAAAGTATCTGCTTTATCTTTTGTTTCTTTATCTGATGATACAAATTACTGATGTTTCTAGAATTCCTGCAAGCTTCCCTGTTGGAAACATTCTGCTGAGCAGATATAGATTTTAAATAAATAAAGGAGTGCTAACTTGCAGAGCCTTATGCAAACTTACTAAAAAAATTTAGTTCTGGGCAAATGCAACAGTTGACTGAAAGTGAAGAACAGGAATTAAATCTTGTATTGAAAAACTCCAAGGATTTATGAAAGCACATGCAGCATGGCCATAATGGAACACTGCAGAAATACAAAAACATGTAGAGGGTGGAAACCAAGTATTTATACATGATGATTCAGATGCCTTTTAGAAAAGCAGTAAGTTATTAAATTTAATGATGTTTTATAAAGTGAGCTAAAAACTTTATTTATAGATATGAATATATATATATATTTAAAAATATTTTAAATTGGAAGGTGTATGCTAATTTGGCCCATTCCTCATTTCACATTGTGAAAGATTTACATTAGAACTCCCACCACCAGTGCAGAGCCATACTTGATAAATAAAGTAGGGATGTGTCAGCATATTTATTGTCAGCATAAATAATTTTCAGTATCATGAATTATGAAGTGTGTTCACATCAAATTATCTAAAGCTTATACTGTAGTTCCATTAGTATAACGAGTGCTGTTTTCTCATGGGTCAATAATCTTGACAAACTAGTTAGTTAGCTGAAATTACTTTTTTACAAAGAAATAAACAACATATAATACATCCACAGCTAACTCTAAGAAACAGCACCTACAAAAGAGGTAATTTTTGGCATGTTTATTGAAAACTTGTCCCTTCCAAGCTGACTTCATTATTTTGAAGCCAGAATAATTACTTCTTATAGTACCTACAGGAAAAATACTGGGAGCAAAATCAGCTCAGTGGGACATCTGGTCTTCTTTTAATAGCATTCATAATTTAAAGAAGTGACTTTATGACTATAGCACCCAATTCTCTCCAGTTCCTAACTATACCTTTGAATATATGGTTTATTGGGCAATAGGAACATTTTTATTTTGCCACTGAGATTATAATTGTGCCCTCGCAGCTCCTATTGCATTGCCTAGCAAATTTAAGGGATTTGGTGTTGCTACTACTACTACCAAAATAAAACTCCAAAAGCCCACCAAACCTATAAATTTATGAATAGGCAAAAATCTTCAGATTTTGATACTATAAGATCATGTGCTTTAGCAGTAAACATAGACAAATAAGAGACCAGCAGCTCTGAATAAATGGCTTGAGAACTATCTATACTTTATAAATGTTATAAGTTGTTTCAACTAGCTCCACTCTGGCTCAGGGGACCAAATGCCCACTGAAGGTTGATGTGCATTGAGCACACTCGTGAAAAGCATCTGTAATTTAGATTTGTCTGAGAGAAATGAAGTTCAAGTACTAAGACACTTCTCCACAACATCAACCAAAGCACAGAAAGCAGGACAATTGAGTTGTTCATGTGACTTCTGTTCCAGCCTAAACTACTGATGTTCATCATACTGAAATGCTTCCATACATATACATACAACTAGTTTTCTCATGAGGTGGAATTCAAGAAGGTTTGTTAAGAGATAGCAATCATGGTAGTGATTTTAAGATACATAAAGGAATGGGGAACATTACCCTAGGGGGAGCAAACTTTCAACATTTAATCAGAAACAAACAAAATGTTTTCATTCATAGTAGAAGGTAACTAATTCTGAAAGCCATTATCATCTAGTCATCTCTATCAGTTATTTATTGGCTGACTCTCAGTTTTAAATACGTACAAACAACAGTTTGCAAATTGAGCAAAACTGAAACATGTCTTGCTGCCAGTTATTTTGACAGGACTTTCAATTTGAATTCATCATGTCTTAAGCTTACAGTTTAAGGGCCTACTGCATTGAAGAATATTGATAATATTTTTTGGGCCAAGGAAAATAAGTGCTGGAAGACTCAAAAACATCTGATAAGAGACAACATGTTAATACTTCTGGATAGCTAAATAGGACTCAACAGGAACAGAGTCAACCCTAATGTAATAAGGAGGCTTTGGAGCTCAGGTAGATTAAGGGGATGGGCATACATTCAGTCACATATCCCTCAGAGAGGGAATTGGATAGCCTATTAAATTTTCTATTAAATCTATGAGTAGATCAAAAGCCTTCAGTTAAGCTTAAATTCCAGTAAGAGGGTAAGGTGGAATAGGAATTCAGGCCTTTAGTAAGTAATGTCTCTAAAAATTATTTTGAAAGAGAAAACGGTTTCATGTGTCCCCAGCTTTACAGAGCTGGTGAATATTATTGCTTCCAGACTGTATATACCAGTCTGCAAAGCCACTTTCAGCATAGCTGATCAAGTCCACACTGTTTAAAGGTCACTCTCACCATCTAGTGGCAGTCAGAAGGAGTTTAGACAGCATATTCTTCAAATAAGTGTTTGTTATGAAAGAACAATACATTCGGACTTCTATTGGTTTTCTACTTGTATTACATTCATTTAAGCCCTTAAGATTAATATTTGGCTAGAATTTTAAAGTATAATCTAATTGCCATTTATACATTTTTTGTTAAAAACTAGAATTTATATTTTCTAGCAATTTGCTGTCCATTTCTCATAGACCTTTTCATATAATTTTGGAAGCTGGACATAGGTCTACCTACAATGTTTATTATAGATTAATAAAAAACCTTATATTTTTAATTCATCTATTTTTCAGAATAAATTAAATAACTGCTCACACTTATTATTGTACTGCCATTTTTTCCAACTTCTGTGAGACTTAAGATATCATAGAGGATGCTGTGTAACACTGCTTTAAGGGGAAATAGCATTGCAACTGTTACTGAAAAGCAAAATCATTTCAATAGTATTGTTCCAATGCTGTGTATACTACCTTTCCAACCTATCCAATTTTTTCTGCTCTTCTCCATTCCCTATTTACAATCTATTGGTGTAGAAAGAATAAAACCCTTTATTATACAGTAATCTGCAGTCATAACATGTTCTAGAAAACAAATATGTGCCTGTACTTATGCCATTTCTCAAAGTTACTATGTAGTAGTAAAATCACCGGACTTCACTGAACACTTACTGTTCATAAAATGGGGATATTAGCATTTGTTGTTCTGATATAGTACTACTCCTTTTCAATTATAATAAATAAGATAGACTTATTAACTACTCATTTGCTTTGAAAATTCAAGAAAATCTATTTTTTGCTATATAAGTAATATATATTTCTTTCAACACAAAAACTGTTATGCCAATCATACCCATAAAGCTTTAGAATAAGTAACTGAAAATCCCAAATCCATACCCTCTGCTACAGCTCTATAAAACTTGCACTTTCCATTTAATCCAGTATATTATCTTTTCTTAATTTCATTTATGACACTTCTTACTAATTTTGTGTTTTACTGATTCCAACAGCAGAATCCTGTGTATTGGCCTGAGGAAACCTGCTTCAGTTTTCACTCTTGACTAAAAGCCTCTACCTAAATACTTTGGAGGAATCTTAACATCCTTCTCCATAAAATAATTCTTCCTTTGCCTCATTGCCATTTTTCCCCCAAACTTTACCTTCTTCATTTCCTCTGTGTTTCTTTTCATTTGTCTGATTGGTTGGAGGGGACCTTTTGTACACAAAAGGTCCTGTGTGAACTTTATGTCTCTCACAAGTACTATGCAACAGAGATTACTACTGCCTTCACCAAACCATCAAACCCTTCCTCACCCCAGCGCACAACATTTTGTCTACTTTACAAACCATGACATTCTATCATTACTAACTTGGAATAGAACTTGCGCAGAACTACTATAAATGCTGTAGACTGGAAAGATATCCCAGTAGGACTATGAGTTTTATTATAGAGCTTCGTCTCCCCAGCATATAGATGTTTGAAGTTTACAGTCATAGAGCCAGTCTGGGCTTTAAGAGCCAGGAACATAGGCAGCCCATACCATTAATACATGCAGTATCTCAACCAGAAAAGCCCCTGAACAAAGAAAACCTCCTGAGTATATTATATCAGAACAAAAAAAAGTCAATTGCAAAAAATGCATTAACATTTTGGACAGAAAAAGAACATGGCAAGGACCTGAAAGAAGCAGTATTCTTTCTCCATTTATTTGGAAGATGTGATATTAGGGTGAAAGAGATAGGTGAAGGCTCCACTCTGTTACAGGCAACAAGTGCTGAGGCTTTAATGCCTATGACTCTGCTCACCATTAACACAAAAGGGACTCTAAATTACAATCATATAATCCATGGAAGAATGTCAGCTGGCACTGAGAGAAGTTTTCATATTTTGCATTTAGAAAGCCAGCAAACATACAAAAGTACAAAGAGAATATATCTGTGATCTTGTAAGAGTACTTACTCATAATCAGATTTAAAAAAAAAAAAAAACAAAAAAAACCAAAAAAACCCAAAGCAAAAGAACCTTACCTGTAAGCACCTGTCTACTGAAGATTATTATATATTCTTCAAAAAAAACATAATACAGTATGTAATGAGCTCAAAACCAATAAGAAAATTATATACGGAAAATTAATATCTTTGTGGATTGCCTAAAATAGTGATAGAATGCAAATTACTAGCAACCTGCGATTCAGAAAAAAGTGACCATAAATAGACAGTGGACTTGGCTATTATGAATCAACAGTTGAGGCCATTTGGCCAACACCACAGTGTATAATTGCAATAAACAGTATATTTTATCAACACTTCAGTTATAGCAGCAATAGGACATACAGGGATGCTTATGAGGCACATCATTTTTTAAAATTAGTTTCTGCAGACTCTGCCAGAAATTGGCAGTACTGAAGGATTTCAAACTGATATTCTTTTTTCAGAAGCTGCTAGTTTGGAAGGACTTGCATTTGCTTTGTCCTTTTCTGTTTATTCTCATTCCCTATTTCATAGAATTTCACTTTTCATGTCAAAAGAGATACAGACTGTTTTGATATTAGGGAAGGTGAGGCATTTTGGGAAATTTGTGAGGTTTCTTAAACTTCCCATTATGTGAAACACTTCAGCAAACATTGCATAAGAGGAGAAAGATTTCTCCCTTATTTTGGAAAGTAACCCACAATAAAGAAATTATATAATCAATTTGGTTCAATTTTCTGATTTGTTGTGACTACTTGTAATGTTTTTCACACAACATATAATTAAATTTGTTTAATCCTGGAATGGAATAAAACAGAAAATAATATGTTTGCCATGTGACATTTCAGAATCAACTAAAATAGAAAGAAAAAACCAATCAGCTCAGAAAAGAAACTTTTTTGAAAAGAAAAAGACTGAGAATGACGCCACAGTTTCAGTGATCTGAATTGAACAATGAACAATGTCTTCATTACCTAGAATTCAATTTACAAGAGCAAAAAAAAAAAAAATTCGTAAGATAGTTTCCAACCACAGACAACTAAAATTCAATGGCAAATACACAGAGCAGCCCAATGATAAATTATTTTCATTAGGAAGAAAAAATATATCTTTCCTGCTATTGAGAAGCTGTTTCTAACACCTCTCAAAGACACAAAATCTACTGAGGAGATAAACAGTAACAAATGTAAAACAGTTTATCAGGGGAAAATACTGTCATTTTCAAAATATTACCTCACAGATCTTGTACATTCATTCCCCACATCTTTCCTATTGAGTATGCACGGATCTATTTATGGCCAAAAAAAAAAAAATCATCTGGAATAGTGCAAGGTATTACCAAGGAGCATTTAATCCCATTTAGAAGAAGATGCTCAAAACACTGGTAGCTAAAAAATTTTGCATATACGTTTAATCTTACCCAGATTAAAGGTCTGAAAAATACTGAGTAATGATTTAACAAAACATATTTCCAGTACTTTTTAAACAAGCATCAGGGACTTGCCTAATATCTTCCTAAAAGAGGAAACATAGTAATAAGGGGATGCATACTTTTAAAAACAAAAAAAAAAGCTATTGCTTTGTTCTATCCATTAGCTCTGACATAGGTTCTGTATTTGATCAAACTAACACTTCACAGAATTGCAGAATATTCTGAGTTGGAAGAGACCCGAAAGGATCACCAAGTCCAACTCCTAAGTGAATGGCCAATATGGGGATTGAACCCTCAATCTTTGTGTTATTAGCACCATGCTTCAACTGAGCTAATCTCTGGTTTTGTAGGAGATTCCTGGCTAATAAAAAGGAAAACATATTGCTTAGAAGAGTTTCTGCAATGTTTTGAAATGGCACAGATGTTTTAATCTATGTCAATGTTTATTCAACTGCTTTGAAATATCTTCCCTCTCTATCCCTCAACACCAAGCCCCTCCTACTCCTCCCTCACCCAGGTGTGTCTTCCAGGATCACTTTCCAACATCCAAGAGTTAGGAAGGGGTGAAGAAGGTAACACAGAGTATGATGGAATGTTCTGCCAAGGGATACTGGAACTGGAATGGAGAAATTCTGAAGGTGCAGCTGCTCAGCCAAGACCCAGAAGGGATTTAGACGTTTAAAGCCTGCAAAAACCTTCCACAGCTCAGAGGATTTCCTGGCTTCTATACCAACATCTTAACCTATACCAATATTTTGACCAATATCATAGGTCATATCATCAAATTAGCAATATCTCTGGCCACATGTTCCCTTCTGCACTCCACTTTGCCTTCCCTAAAATTGCACTGTTTCACTTTTCTAATTCCATAACAATCATACTGTTATCATCGGAACCATCAATATAAGAATACATGACCAACTTCCCATTCTATTTTAAATACACTTTGTGCTTCTGGATTTGCATTCAAAATATTTCATCCTGTGCTTCATTTCATATGTTTCTTTACACTCATATCCTGTTAAAAATCTCGCCTCCCTTTGGGTAAAGCATTGTTGCTATAAGATAGCAATAATGTAACCAAGAATTTGCACATGAACATATCTTTCTGCAACACCATTTAAGACGAGTTATTCAGGTAAAGAAGTCTTTAACGTAAATGGCAGTAGAACAAAAATTATGAAGATTCAAAGCCTGATAACTCTATAACACTTAGCTAATTACTAGAAGAGAAAATTTCGATTTTGTACACATGAAAGATTGTTCAACATACTTGGAAATACGAGGAGGAATTGCATCATTGCCTGTATCCTAGCAGTATGCTGACATTCCAGTTGACTGATTATTTGCTGTAGTGAGTTAGACAGGATTAATTCAAACAAACTTGCATTCAAATAAACTTGGAGACAACCACTTCTACTGTTGATTTTCATCAGATACACCTGGGAGAATCTTCCCTTATGGGACATCTACACCCAAGCACATTCTGTTTCAGGGAGGTACTGTTCACTCAGACACTGAACACCCCAGGAATGTTAATTATATGCATTATAGACAATGACATGTCCAACTGGCTATAACTAATAATTTCATGTTTCACCAAACCAGGAGCTATCAAACAGCATAGAATTAGTTTGGAGAGCATCAGAAAAATAACTGCGGAAAACAGCAAGCAAAAATGCAGCCTGAATCCTATTTTACTGCAGTTAAAGAGTAATCTTGTTGTCTGGTGATATCACCTGATAAGACAAATTTACTATTCGGAATAACCTTTTCTGCCACAAGTACAAAGAAAATATTTTTGAGATGATACAATGTGACCCCATGCCCAGATGGGTTTATTTGACATAATCTACCAGAAAATTTTGCTAGCTGAACTACCCTACTGTTAATATAACATTTATATCTCACTTGAAAAAGATTTATCATCATTATTGTAAAAAATATTTATATTTGTATCTGAAAACTTTTTATGTACATCCTCTCGTGCATCTTCTTTTCATTTACATAGGTATGTCTTCTCACTGTTTTATACCTTAGGTTTATGTTTTATAGCTTTCCCAGTATTTTTTCAGTCATTGGACAGCTTCTTCTGTAACTTTGACAAATGTCTATGGGCACAACAAAAACTATCAGATGTACCATTTCTTTAACCACTACCACGTATACACTGGATGTCAGAATTCTTTCATTCAATCTCCAGCAGTTTGGTTTTATTGTTTACATTACTTCCTTCCTCTGTGTACATTATAACATTGGCTTTTACTTTATAAACCATTCTTCAGGCTGATTTAAAGTGTGCTGTTCCACTACTCCACCCCACCCTCCCCATAACTCATCATTCCTTTTGTTGACAATAACATTTTATATGACATTTGGACATTTCAAATGCATTTTCCATTCCCATTTAGACAGGAGTGGATGTCCATATAGATCATCTTGGTCCAGACTGTAATGAGAAGAGGTAGGACCAAAGGCTGCAGTGAACTGTTGGGACTTCCTGAGGGTTAGTTTAGATTTCTACTCATCCTTCCTGTTTACTCTTCCAGACCCCTTGACTCTGGCTTACCTAGAGATGTTTACGCTAACATTTAGAAAGATGTTGATGTCACAGTCGAGGGAAGTTCCTAATTTGCTAAAAGTGAAAGGTATGATATAAATTATATAAATAAACAGTGCTGTGCAGGATATAAAATTAATAATCCCCCATACTAGCACTTGAAAGGTCTTGCTCCTCTAAGTGTTGTGCTACAGGTAGGTAGTTTTCAGAACTGCATTTTCCACGTCAAGAAAGTCAGAGCAGTTTTTGGATTTAAATATGTCTTAGTGCTGTTCAAAGGTCACTTGTACCTTAAAAGTAAGGAAATGTTTAAATGTGAAGTAAGCCTCAGTGGAGCCTATGTAAAACAAAATCAGTTGCTATTCTTTGCTTTAAAGCATTCTTTAAACTTTTTCATTAGTAGTAAATAAAGAGAAGGAAAAGAAAGCACTGAACAATGTTTTCCAACATACACCACCAGATAGCAGTAAAGGATAAAAAGAAAGATTTAAAAAGTAACCACTAAAGGCCACAAAGCAGAGGGACCGAGGGAAGAAATAAACACAGAAGCTTGGCAATTTACTGGATCCCTCACAGCCTAGTTACATACGTGTGCAAATGCAAGGATATCTAATTTGATGTAAATTACATATTAATCAGGCACAAAAGAAAGCTATGTCATATCTGGATGTGATTTCAATCAGACATTCACTTGCAGTCATCCTTTTCTTGGCAAACATTCAGTTCTAGCCTCTCTTTGTGTTTGGCAGCCTAGCTAAGATACCATCATCACTGTTCACAAGGCCAAGATCTCCCTTTTTTAGTGGTCAGGGCTGACCAAACTGAACATATTTATCACTGCCATTTTGGTGCACTTCTGTCTTCCTCCACCTCCCAAACTGCATTTGTTAAGATGATATCTGCTGTAACAGATATCAGCTATTCTGGTTAAACAAAATTAGATGAGCCTTTTGGACCTCCAAGAAACAGAGATATTTTCTGTCCCCACTTAACATCACTTGCTTTCAGACAATGGAGGCAATCCTCAACACCTGAAAATCTAATTCTTTATCTGTGAATTGCACTGCACATTTACACACCAAATGGCAGATACTCCCCATCAGACTAACATCTAGTATTATGTTTCAGAAATACCTACAGTATTAAATGAGTTTCTCAGGTTTACCAACTCTGTTATCATAGGTAACTTTTGTTAAGCATGATCTTCTGTCTACATTAAATAATATTATCTCTGACAGAATATTTTGTAATTCTTTTCAAATGAAACTTCATAGTACTTCTGCTGTTCCTCTCAAAGACTTTGGTCAAAACAATATTTCCTCAAAAGTATTTGTCATAACATTGACTCATTTACATGAAGGTAGACAGCATCATTAAATAAAAGGAATTCCTTGACAAAAACAAGAAAAAGTGCCAGCATCTGCATAAAAAAAAAATGAGAGAAAAAAATTTTGATGGGTTTTTGATACTAATAGTGCTAACTACTTTAGAAGCTTAAGATCATAGATTTATTTGTTTATTTTATGGTCTATGATTGCTGGGTAAATCAATTTCTAGTTTCTAATACTGTGTGCATCACCTGGTTTGCAGTACAAATGTGAATCCTTTTCTGAGGTGATTCTTCACTCACGGCTGTTTTATTAAAGATGAGAATACAAATTTGGTGACAATTATGAAGATTGTGAGGTGTAAAGATACATAATATGCCACAGATTTTTGTTGCTAATATAGATGAGTATGACCATACAATGTGATGTTGAGAAACTGAATATATACATAATTAAAAATACCTCTCTTGCATAGGTAGGACCTAAATCACAGTTATACAAGTAGCTTCTCTTAAACTGCTGCAAATATACCAGAAGTATATATAGATAAACTTCTAGCAATGAGTTTTTTATTTTATTTCTGTTATTTATTCACTATCTTGTTTTCTAAGTGATTCCATGGAAAGGTAATATCAAAGCTATTATGATGACAGCACAGGTGGCAAAGAGAAGCATCCTGGTCAAGCAGGAAAAAAAATCTGAGCTTCCAAATAAAAACAGGTCTGGCAAACAAATCCTGACAGACCAGAGACCAAGAAATGAAATGGCATTCTACTTCGATTCCTGCTGTTGCATATTCTGAAACATATGTCTTTACCTTAACTTTTGTCCAAAATTTAATCTCTGCTTGGTACCAGGTAAAGAGTGTTAAAATACTGTCTGTGTGAGGGGAAAAAATAAAAGCATCCACAACTCGTTGGAGGCAGGATAGGACAGGGTTCTCACTATTCCTTTTCATTCCACAGTATGCCAATTAAAATGCTTCACTGATAAGCTACACAGTAAAATTATCAGGATAAAAAGTACATGAACTATCTTACAAGCATTTCTAATAACTGACAAAATAGAATTCTTCCGTATGTTTTTCATTTTTTCTTGAAAATCCAGAAAAAGTTGTGAGTTTTATACAATTATGTTTAAGATAATCACATAAGTTCATATCTGTCAGATTTTAAAAATGTATGAAAAATTATAGAAAGTATGGAAATCTCTATTCATATAACATGGGTACAAAATGTACATAGACTCAACATAAACCTTCTGCCATTCAGTTATGTCTTGTTGAAATTTTGTGCAAACTTTTAACTTAAACCATAAGGGAATAAAGACTTTTACTTTGGATCTTCTTACAGCAACTTGAACAGTTTTTATCTGCAGTGTGTTAGGAGCAGTTTTATGACAACTACTGAATATATATTATTAATGGTAGAGGTAGCTGAAAGGTTTTTGATTAATACATTATTGAAGAAGTTTTCACTGCTATTAGCTAAATTATTTATTTAGAGCTGTTTTCTCCTAATAGTTTTCGTACTCTAAACTGTAACATAATTTCAAATGGAAGGAATTGCTTGAAATAACCAGTGAGGATCATAAACTCAAAGCTGTTCTTTAGGTAATGAACTTATATTCATCTCTTGATGTCCATAAGGGACTGAAAACCCCCTCACTCATTACAGGCATAATGGATATTGCATTACTCTTTCTGTCTCTCAAGAGCTCAATTCTTCAACGCTTATCCTCTGAAACTTATTGGGATCAGAGAGCAGTAACTCAACTTCTTCTAAAGCAAGAATCAATCATGAGCTACCTTCTTGTATTTAGATGTTTGCATTTAGCATGTTTGATCATGTACCATTTCATATACAGCTGCAAGTTCACATGGGAAGACATCTTGCTATGAACAATTCTCCTGAGTGTTAGGAAACAGTTTCATCGTTGTCAAGCCAAGAAATTGTTACCTGGAGATATCCCAAATTCTTTCAAAGTTTTTTGTATAGTTCCAGGTGAGTGATACATTCCTAAGCTCATTTAAAGGATGCCAAATTATTTTCTGAAGTATTTAGCTGTAGATATATATCAGAAAGAAATTTATCCTCCTGGACTTTTTTAGGGTTTCCAATGAAGCTTTTGCTATAAAATCCAGCATGCATAAACCTGGATAAGAAATTGTTCTCCCTCAGGGTACAGTTTGAGATAAGATACACTGAAGGACAGAATCTCCAAATAAGTCCATTATCTGTGCCAATTAAATTCGAGCTAAAACCCTGCCCTTCTTCAATGATGCCTTTTATAAAGAAATATAAATGTTATGTCAATTTGAATGTTGCATTCAAATAGTTCATTTAAACTTAATCTGGCACAACTAAAGACTTGTTCTGAAGGTTAATGGGTAATACATCTCATTTCCTGTGTGGAATTCAGCAACTGGAACACTATCTGGAATAGAAAATTGATTTCTTAGCAAGTGTCTGACTTCCCAGTGTATTTTAAAAAACAGGAGTATATATCCTTAAGGAAATCATGCAGGGCAGGTTGCATGAACTGGGTAAGAAAACCCAAGTACATAGAATCCATTTTGCCTCACTCCAAACACACTGTTGAAAATTAGAAGCTGGTTGCTCTTCTCATTCATTCTGTTCAGCTTCCTTTCATTTAATACTTTAATCCAGATTAGATATTAGATTTTGAACTCTCTAAAATCACCACAATTTGGGCTCAGACAAAAATAGATTCAAAAGTTCCAGAAAGTCAGCAAATTTGAAGGTGTGACATTTTAGGAACATATGGCCTCATCCATATGTGGTATTCTTGTAATTTTCCCCAAAAACTCCCACATCAACAGCTTTCTAAAATACTTTTTTTTTCTTTTTTTCTTTTTAGATTGGAATATCCCAAAGTGCATGAATAAAATGCATGAATAAACATGTCTCTGAAATTAAAATAATCTTCCTGGTGATTTTAACTTCTCTTATTTGCAAAACTACATATTGAAATCAAAAATTGAAACTGCTGGTCTGAGAGCACAAATTAAAAATTGACACTCATATATTTGCTTGAATATGCCTGAATAATGTCAGAGATGAAGACAATTATGCATAAATATGCAAATTTTACAAAACATTCCTATTGCCTTAGTCACTATATGACCAGTTTTTAAAATAGTATAATTTTTAAAGTTTCTATAAATTGTTGTATTTAAATTCTAACTTGTTTGATGTAATTGTAGCACCACTGATTTTTTTCCCGAGCCCTAGCAAACAGTGCCAATTTTCAGTCATTACAGTTTGAGCCAGCCTAGCCTTGCTTAAATGAAATTTATACCAATCTTCTGAAGGATGTAGCCATGTCTAATTTTTTTTACCTAGATGTGGTTTACATCAACTTTCCTCAGTGCTGAGACTGATTCCTGTGTATAACTACTTAGAGAACGATCTGCTTTAACACAACTGAAGCCTTATCTTTCTCTAAGTGCCATTCTGTCATGGATAAAGCCCATAATGAGAATATACCAACAAACCCATTCAATTAAAGTTGCAAAAGCATCTCTGATATTTTTCGATTAGAAAATAGCAAGGATTAGAAAATTAAATCAGAGAACAATTTTTAGAGCTAGAAGTCAGCCTCATTTGATGTTTTCATCTCACTAGGACACTCAGCATCTAGTGTACCCTTTAGAAATTATGAGAAGTGCTGAATACCTTAGGAAAAAATCAAACTACATATATCTAAGTTTTGCTTTACAAGCTTAAATACAGGCATACAACATTCAAATTTCTGGTTAACCTTCTTGAAATATATGGTTTGAGTGTTTATTTTGCCCTTTCACCTAAAGAATAAAAATCCTTTTTACTCCCAGATTTACCCCTCCACCACGATTAAAATGGATGTTAGAAAGTGCCTCAATGCAGAATTATTAACATAGCCAAACAAATCCATTGTTTTATGAACACAAGCATAAAACAGCAACATTTCTCAAATGCATTGAAAAAGCAAATTCTGTCTCCCTTCTGAGACAGAAGGCAGGCTTTTAAACATGTACTTGCATTTCTCCCAGAACCAGAATCAGACCATTTCCAATGGCTCCCTCCAAGCAAATGAGAGCACCTGCATCAGGCAAATGCTACTGAACTCAATTTATATACTCCATCCATTCATATTGAGATAAACCTGTAGCCACTAGGACATTTAAAATTCAATTTTAATACCAATGGCTGCTTTTTAGTCCTCACCATCTGTCATAACAGGCTGCATATTTTTTCCACAATGTGATAGTCTCATTCTCCCAAATAAAAATACTTTTTGATTCCCCCATAGGAACTTCATTCATTCTACTTCAGGACATAAAAAATTGATCAGCCTAGCACTGACATTTAATGTGTTTTGAGAAACGAACCACACACACAAGCTAACAAAATTTCAGACACAGATTCCTGTACTTTTGGTCTCAATTTAAAAATAACAAAACCGCGGTTTATGTCATTTGCATATTTTTATACAAGATGGTTTGCTTTCTTTGTATTTAGCACTACCCTCAAGTGTTGAAATTTTCTCCTGGAGAACAAATTGCCGCATGTTATCTAACAAAATTCTATGTATTAATTTCTTTCAGTGACATATTAAAAGACATTCTGAGAAATATACCTCCCAAAAATATGTAAAAGAAATTAAAAGTAACACATGGAAGTAATCTGTCAGAAAATCCTGGAAGGGACTTTCTCTTTTCTTCTGTCCTTCCAGATCTAAAAATAAAATACTAGTCAAAATGTTTTAAGTTTAATTGTAATATGAATATCGAAGAAATGCTCAGATAAAACTAAAGTGATTTTTGGTTTGTTTGGTTAGGTTTTCTGTTTGGTTAGTTTTGGGCTTTTTTTCCCAGTAAATTCTGGATTTGAAAGATTTGAAAGTGAAAACAAAACAGTGATAAAATACATTGTGGGAGCTCTCTGGGCCTTTGCAGTTATTTGCATCCTTTCTCACAACACGTCACCCAGCAACTCCACACCAACCATGACCCTACAATCTTCTCATAATACAGTTCACAGTAACTAGAAATAGTCCAAGATTTTTTATTTTTTTTTTTCCCATAGAACTAATTTCCCTGCACTTTCTCTTCCCTTAGCCTGTCTTAGGTAATGCATCCAAAACCTACTGTCAGTTCTGCAAAACACAAGGCCACCTTTCATATCCTCAAGAGCCACCAGGCTCACAAAAGGCACATATTTTCTGCCTATTGCAGATCTGCCCAACTGGAAAGTACCTGTTTCCCAGGACATTGCTGAATGCCAGAAAATGCCAAAGCCACTTTTAAGCCTATGCTTTCCTGTGTTCTTTCATTTTATCATTAATGTAATGATGCGAAAGCTGGTTAGTAATAGAGTGAACAAATTACTGTTTGATTAGGGATCAGTGGTAACAGATGTTACCATAATACTCCATGTTTAGAGTTCCAATGTTTCCTCACAGGTCTTAGAAACTGGTAGTTCACACACTGATTTTTAAAAAAATAAATAAATAAATCTCACAAGTAAAAATGTCATGCAAACCCTCCCTCAACACACCAATATTTTTGTCCTCCTTCTCCCCACCCTCTATCAGTATAGAGTCTCATAATTTCACTGTAATAATTTTAGTGTCCTATGACTCTGACCTTTATTATAACTTTCAACACTTTCAAGTTTACCAGCAAATCTGCAAAAACGTATTTATTAATTTTGTCATAAATAGCTTCTGAATACTAAATTAACTCAAACCTTTAAGCTGTAAGTCAGATACATTCAGGATTCCAGTTCTTGGGCTGAGTCATCTAGAGTGCCTACAGAAACAGATATCTCCTGGTGTTTCATCAAACAATTTTATGCTCATTCATTCATTGGAAGTCAACAATATAGCTTTAAGATATTTCTATCATACTCTCTTGTTTCAGATAATAATTACTGACACTCCCACATGTTCTGCCCCTTTTACATTATTAGCACAATTGCCACAATCTAATAATTTTAAAACTTACAGAAATTTTAATATTCCTCACACTGGTAAAAAAAGCATCAGTGTACCACCTATAAAAAGTGTTAATTTATGGTACTCTGATATTTATTGCTCTGCAGCAAAGTGCACAAAAAAAACCTAAACCATGCATTGAATATCAAACTGACTTAAAACCAGGTGGAATGCTACTCCTTAACAGAGTCTGGTTGGAGGATTTGTCAGAGTCGTTTTTAGCTAGAAAAGTGTATTTCTTAAAACTTAAAATTTTGTCAGAAAAAATAATTCTAGGAAGGAAAAATAAATTTAAAAAGCACACACCACAAAACCACCACCCCAACATTTTACAAGGAAAGAGACACACTGAAGTTGTAACCCAGCCAAAAGGCACTCTTATAGAAAAAGACTAGAACAACCTATACTTTCTCAATATGACATTATTCAGCCTTTAAACACTTCAGGATGCTTTTCATGCCTGTATTTTCCCCTTTAAACCGGATAAGAACACAAAAGATTTGATTTCTGTATTTATTGATTGAAAAATAAACCCCTGTCAAAATATCTCAAAAAGTTTTTGTGGCTTTCTATTTGAGCTGTAGTTCTAGAAATACTGCTGGGCTCCCACCACAGCTTTTCAGAGGCCTTCCTTAAGCTAATACTGTGCACCCACTGTGGAAAACTACATATTTTTTAAGTTCTGCATATAAAGCAAATTAAAAAAAAAAAAAAAAGAAAACAGAAAATGAGTGGTGTTTTAATACACACAGTCAGAATTGTAAGAAATAAACTCACAATTTTGAGTGTACATGTATCACTAGAACAGGGTCAGTAAGTGAAGAAATCTCCAAAAATTCTAGTACTGTTTGATATAGCCTTCAAGGTACAGTCATGTGATGTGAATCTGATTTATCAGTTTAATATTTTTGTCTCAATTTGTCACATTTCTGACACGGTGAATTTTTGTAATAGAGCCTACAGCAGAGCTGAGATGTGTGAATAATGGATTTTACATTGAATCCATGTATTTTCTGAACGTCAAGAAAAAGAATCTCAGACCAGATAGAATATTGTATTTGCTGTTCCTTTGTGAGGTTTTTGCCAAATTTCCCCCTTTATTAAACAAATTTCTGAGTAGATATTTCTCTTTCCATTTTTTTAAGTTATGAAAACAAGTTATGAATACTTTGCTTAAATAAAAAATTGAATGCTTTTCTTCCTCTAGAATATTCAATAGATTTGTCAGGAATTTATATTAATAAGAACTTTGCCTGGTTTTATTGCAAAAAAATCTTGTTTCTTCATGCCATTTGATTCGGTTCTAGGCATGAACAAAGACAAGCACTGTCCTAAGTTGTGCAGGTTGAGCTTTCCTGTTGGTTTTGTTAAAACATTTTTTTAAATTTAACACACAATCCTAAGCCCAGTTTATACCTAGGTGGAGCAAGATAATAGAATATATTGTCTTGACAAAATTTGATAAAAATCTATCAAACACTCTACATACTTTCTGGAAGCAATTTAGAAAAAAAATGTTACCCAGCCTTAGCCACGTCATATTAATTACATGGAGAAGAAATGAATGTGTACTGAGTCACATACTGAGATACACAGATTAAGAAGTGAGATTAGAAGATTGAATGTAAAGTGGTCTCTCTCACACATCTCTTATTCTGAAGTTTCAAAAGCTAGATAAAGTGGAAGTGGGTGACATCAGGAAGAAAATAGAGTATTTTTTGTCAAACTTTTAAAACATTCCCCTTTCTTGTGGTCTCACACAAAATTCCTTTCCTAATATCTTGCTAAATCTTAGCATTCAAAAACTCAGAATCTATAGATTTTTTTCGCCACCAAAAATTAAAAAGATCAACAAGAGTGTTTATCTTGGGTAAAATTAATTCAAATTCCTGTTAGAGTCAGGAAGAAGAACATATATTAGTGATGCAGTTTTCCACATGCAACAAAGTCTTCCAGATACTGAAAACTGGCACTGCATTTATGGGCTCATAACCATGGTTAGCCAGACTGCAGTAAGTGAGCTGACAGGAACCTTGCCCCACTGAGAGGCAAATGTGACATGCTTCCCAAATAAACCTATTCCCTGAAGTGAGATGAGAAGTGAGATTACAAGAGGATTGTCCCAATGTCCAAGTTCCTTTGGTTTCTCAGAATCCTAATTTATCTTAATCTCTCCTCCCTGTCTCATTCTTGCCTTCTTTGTGCTGAGTGGAAAAACTTTTCCCCAAGTCTGCTTGTCTGAAACTAATCCTCATGGATTGTTTTGTCCTGAGACACCCAGAGCAATTCAGTGCAACAGCAATCAAGTTCTAGGCCAAAGCATATGCAGTAGAGATAGCATATTTTAATAAATACATGATTTTATATATATGTATATATACACAGACACACGTTTACATACATACTCAGGAAACAGAAAAACAAACTAGGCACTGTACTGAGCAATGAAAATATTTAAATTCACCTCATCCCAATAAGCATTCCAATCAGCATCTGTGACATCAGTTTCTGCAGAATTACCCTTTACTAAATACGGTATTTCTGTGTTTATTATGGAAATCAAATGCTTTAAGTAATTGAAGCTGACACCCAGAAATTTCCAGCAAAATATGTCAGTTCTAAGCATCCTAAAATATAACCTTGTTTTTATGAAACTTATCAGTTAGCAACATAGATCTGCAATCAACAGTGCATCTCAAGATGTTAAAAATTCCCTTAAAAAAGGAGATATCTTCAGTTTTCTTGTGTACCATTTTGTGCTCACTCCCCTCTCTGAATACAAACTTACTCCAGGGGAAAGAAGATATTTAAGCAACAGGGCCATGACCAGGATCAGAATCTCTTAGAACTATTGCTGCTCTGATTATCCATAACACTAATAGCTACTAAGCAGCAGGACTCAGATTTTGAGCAATTACTAACAGTTACTATAGACTGCCCATATGGGAGCTCTGGAGGAAGTAGGTAGGTGTATTTGTCACAACCAAATATATACAGCATACCTTCACTGAAAAAGACTGACAGCTACACACAAAAAAACACATGAGGAGTTCAGAAAAATAGGTAAAATAAGTGTCTTTCTGGAGCAAGATTAGTACAGACCCTGTGACATTTTTCTATATACCATTATAACTGCTTATTCTCCCAGCAGTTGCTATTCATGTGCTGTGGCAAGATTATTACAACAATGACACTTCTGTTTCCCCAAACTTGACCATCATTCACCAGAATCTTTCATTCACAGCAAAAGTCCTCAGATGGCCTGGCATTTTATGTTGCTGTATAAAATTAATCTGCACTATTTATACTGTAAGTCAAAGCTGAAACAAATTCTGTTGCAGAAACAGAATCCAAAGCTACCAGTACAGATAATATCTTACTCTCAGTCGAGAAGGAACAAGCTATGCAACATTTAAACAAATGTAACATATCTTTGGGTCCTGGACTAAAATTCTTGTGTTCACAGCCTCATGTTAATATTTCTGTTTCAGTGCAGAAGAAGAGTTATTGCCAAACCATGATCTAACTGATAAAAAGGAGAAAAAAAAAAGTCAAAACTCTAGCTTGTGTTTTAGATTTTGAAAGATTAATTTTCAAAAGTTTGATGAAATGAAACATTAAAAAACAATACCCAAAAAAATAAAAGAAAGTTTTACAGTATTTTGGATATTCATTGCAAATACAGGGAAAGTCCTTTGCATTTTCCAAATATGAAGAAATTCAATCTTTGCAACTTGTCAAGAAAACATGGGTATAATTATAATATTTTCAGTAGGCTGCTACAGACCTGTATCACAATAATACTCATATCAGACTCAGTTGAGCAGAAGGAAGAATCTAAACGTGGATTTAGTCAAGCCAAGAACATTTGTTTAAAGGAAGCTTCCAGGAAGTGAGTGCTGATGCTTTTGCAAGACACAGCTTGTGTTTGCATCTAAAAATCCGCCTACGGAAATTGATTTTCCTGAAGGCTACAAGAATCTGTAGCTTTCACATGTAGAATATGAAGCATTACTCATGCTAGGAGTATTTCAGAGTCAGCCTCTGCCACAGCAGAACCTGGGGAGTTATCTGCATCTTCAGTCAAATCTGTGGGATTTAAAGAACCTCCGGAGGAAAAGCAATTTTTAGAGTATCTACTGAGAGGAGCAACACCAAAAACATTTTTATGGACTTAGCTTTTCATGTTTGCTTGTTACATCAGAAAATGAGTACTTATTGCTGTACTGCTTTGTCATTTTACATTTCAAGCAACTGGATGTGATCTCATTTTGTGGCAATTCTGCAAGCAATTAGTTTTAGTTATCAAAATGTAACTCATCTAATGAAGCCCTGTATCACTCTAGGAGCAGTTAGTTTAGTAGTTTGTCTATCTAGTTACTGCTTATAAATTATAAATGTTTATGTAATGGTCTACTCAAGTCCAGCAAACAAATTCTTGTTTCCTGTGTTCGACCAACCCAGTTATCTTTTTATGACATGATGCAATTTTGCTGTTGTTTCATAGTTCAAATTTCATATTCAGTGGTTCACAGGAATAAAAATATTTGCCATTTTTCTTCAAAATTCTTTAAAAATGTAAGATGTTTCTTTGATAGTTCCTGCTATCAAAGGGGATGGCAGTGGCTCAGTCCACAACCACACTGAATGCTCCGACCTGAGAAATCTGTGTGAGACAGGACTCCACAAAAAGATCCCTCCAGCATTAGCCAGTACCCTTGTGTACATCAAGATCCAAGCACATGTAAGAAAGCCAATATAGATTTAGTCTACATTGTACATGGTCCACATGTTTTAGTTAATTGCACATAGAAAACTGTCTTTAGTTTTTGGAGTCAGAAACTCTTAAATACCCCTTATTAGACAATAATTAGATAATAGTGTCTCTGATGCAATAATAATTACGGTTCATTATAACATACTAATTAGTCATTCAAAAATGTGCTTATGCAGTGTTTATCAATTCTTTGAGAAATAGAAGAGTTTATATTCTTTTCTGTTTCAGCAACATAGGTAATAGGATGAATAATTTTGCCTAGTTAACTACAAAAAGCAGTTTCTTCTGAAGTCCAAATCCCCTGGATTTTGTGGAATTAAAATTTGGCTGTAGCTGAGAGAATTCAGGATAGCAACATCAACCTGAAATTCTCTTGAGAAAACTCCAGAAGTAGCCATCTACCAAACCTCTAAATTTATTAGTGTTTTAATATGTTTTCAAGCAATAGGAAGCTAACCCCTTCCTCCATTGATTGGTCTGTTAATCTATATATGCATTTTTGTTTGGAGCTTTTGCGTGTGTTTTTTGTTTGGTTGTGTTTGGGTTTTAAGGTGGCCTTTTTCTCCTTTTAAAAAGTAGCAAGTGTTAAAAGGTGCTACTAATGGTAAAACACTACAAACCCTGCAAATTCTGGTAAAATTTATTCTACAACTATTAAGAATGAAACTAGCTGCTGGGAAAGAAAAAAGGATGGTTTTAATAAAGAAACTCATATAATCTGTGCTGGCAGTTATTAAAGCAGTTCAAAGACGTAATACTTAACCCTTTTCATGAAGTGCATGAATGCAGTTTATTCAAATTGCATTTTGTTTTTTAGGAACATGCTGGCATTTGGTTGGAACAGTGAGAAAAAGAGTTTGCACTGAAAACAAAAGTTTAGAAAAATATTTTATTAAAAAATGTGCTGGAGAACAACAATAACTTGAAGACAGAAGAGACTAGTACATGAATTTCTACCACCTTCTGTCAGCTATGCCTAATAATAAAGTAATAGGCCTGCATTGCCACCAGTCTGTTCCCTTTCATATCAAGAGTTACAGGAGCAGACTCCAGGAAAACTGGAAAAACAAACAAACAAACAAACAAACAGCTTCCAAAATAAACAAACAAAATAGAAAAACGACAAAAAAAAAGGTAACAACAAAATGTCAGTCTTCATGTGACAGCAGGCTGGTAGGTGTTCTAGCTACTCAGTCATGATCATTCTGGTGCTTTTGTCATTATTTTCTTACAGACATTATTTACTCTTATACATTAAATTCTACTCCCTTAAAAAAAGAGAATTGCCTATGAATTTGATGTCATTTTCCTATCCAAATTCTGTCTTCCATGCTATTGAAAACCCACACATTCTGCCTCCATCAGGAAGAAAAAAATACTCAGACTGGCAGTTGGAAACCTTCTTTAAATATAGATTTTTTTATTTTTTTAATCTGAAAATCTCTTCATTCTTAGTGATGTTCAAAGTTCTCATGAACCAATGTATTCATTTTATCATAATTTCTGAAGAAGTTTTAATTTAGGTTCAAGACATATCTGGGGAATATGTTTGTTTTTATCCTGAGTACCCAGTGTTGAAAAATGACATTTAAATCACCATCGCTGCAAAAAAAACAGCATAGCATTTCCTACCAACAGATATCTAGAATTTCTGTGTAAGTTACATAACAGGCCACTTCAGAACTCGCTACTGATATAATTTCAGCTACACATATAATGTTATGACAACCATTTACCAATCTTTGAACAGCTCACATCCATTATCCAACTGAGGAAAGATAATCCTATAATGTATTCCTATAGACTTTGTACTTTTGCAAGTATGTTAGGTTATTTAGGAGATAGAACATGCCAGATTAATGGATTTTAATTTTAAATGTTTGGTCCAATTTTAAATCTAAAGAACATCCTCTGCTCTTCTGGAAAGGAAGAAAAAATGGCCTCATTGATAGGCCAATCTGAAACAAACAAAAAAAGATTGTCTCAAAGGTATCTCTCTCAGTCCAGTTTCCAGAGGAGAAAAACAAGGACAAGAATCTGCTATAAAGTTTCTCAATATCATGCCAGTCTATCATGCCACACAGTGTGTGAGTATAGACAGGTATTACTCTCAATAAGAAAAATGGCTCACAAACATTAGAACAGGCACCCCCCCATTCGAGCCTCTGACTTCATATATTACTGTTTTGTTTTTTTTTTTTTTAATAGATTATCTCACGCTGGAACATAGCCTGATTTTTACATGTTCACTGGCAAGTAACATGGGTTAACACAGTGCTTCCCTTCACACTTCACCTTGAATAAAAAAACTGAAACAAAACCACCCGAAACCTTGACAAATTTTCCATACAGAAATCTAGTCAAAATGCATGAAACACTTATCTGTGAAAATACAGGTTTCCAAGGAAAGAAGATTTTGTACATCAAGAGCATTAAAAGGGATACAGACAGCGTTTCTTGAATATTTTTTTCCTCTGCTAGTAACTCATTTTCTAGGAAAAAAATGTCACATTATGTCAGTAAACAATAACAAGCCCCCAAATACCCCAAACACAAAACAGAAAAAACCCAAACCTTACCTGTCTTTACTCATGTGAGTAAGAATATTTCACTCGTTTCTACACATTTAGAAAGAGATGTTGAATTCAAATTTTCTCTGCAATTCACAATGCAACACTTGCTTTGTTTAATTATTTTCTGTTGTACATTTAGATAGAATTGGGTATTACCCCATCCTTTTCAAGGCTCTTACAACAGGGAGCAGGAGGAAGCAACAAAGTTTTGTCTGCAAATTCATGAGAATCAAGTAGGAACAAGAAGTGCCCTTCACTGCTGATGTTGGCTCCAAAATTGAAAAGAGTCATGTAAATTTGAGATAGGATTTGCAGATGTGAAATTATAAAGCCACAAATTAAGATATCAGATTTCTGTTCAAAATGAGCTCTATTTCAGAAATGTTGTCCAGTATTTTGAAGGCTATTTAACTCTTTATCCCTGACTAATTAGGATGATGAGAATAATGCTAAATATAGTCCAGAGATGTGTGTGAAGCATCAAGTGCAGAGAGGCACAAACAACTTTGTGACTGAAATTCTCATTCCCTACACCTTAACATCGAATTTGCTGTTCTTTACACGTCTTGATTTCCAATTGGCACATGTAATATGGTTCATACTTGACACGCCTGCCATCACAGCCTGCCAGAATAGACACAGCATCAGGTTTCTTTCTACATTCCTGACTCCCCAGGGGATTATGGTTCAAGCAAATGCTGGGGCTCCATGCCAGCCAAAATGAAAAGGTAGGCAAGACCTACAGAGGTGAAGGAGGGACAGCCAATGCTGTCTCTTTTTCTTTCCCTCCCTCCCAAACCTTCAGGATGTGTACGTGTGTGTCTGAAGACAAAAGAGGGTAGAAAGCAGCAAAGAGCACCATGGAAACAGACACAACATAGAGTCAGGGGCTCAAACCTGATTGTTTCCTTATTAGTTTAACACAGATAATCCCAGAAAGGTGTTTTAGATTGAGCACTGGCTGAAATTTGCTCACTAACAGCTTGAAGTTTCTATCTTTATCAATTCATACTGTGCTCAGAGAAACATGATTTCACACATAATTCTGTGGGAAACTGCTTTTTACAAAGATGTCCAACTCTGTTAGCTTCTCCTGATGGTTTAAACAGACCCCAAAATTAAATCAAAAGTATTTCAACTTTTGTCAGAGAGGTTTTTGTTTTGTTACTGTTGTGTTTGTTAAAAAGAATGGAGAAAAAAAAAAAGATTCCTAAGACCACAGCCAGGGTAGTCTTTGGCTCCATTCACACAAAAGAAAGTGATGAAAGTGATTCTCCAGGCTCCTATTATATCTACATTTCCTTCCAACCCTCAGGAGGATGGAGATGGAGATTTTGGACTGGGAAGGTTAATGCATAGACAAGACAGTACCATAACTGAACGATGACAAATCTAGATATACATTAAAATAAAATGTGACTATCCAGAGATGAAACATTCTGAAGTTCTGATGTTTACAGCTTGTAAACCAATTAGTTTTAATACAAGTTTGTGATTTGTTGGTTTCATTATTAAGGCTTCAGGGAAAACTGGAAACTTTGGAGATTCCTCAGAGTATTAGCTGTAAAAAGTAGTATCAGCCACCTTTTCCTTTCCTGATTGAACACAGAGAATATATCTTGAGAGGATTCAGGAGCAAGGCTTGTTGTTGAAGCCAGTAGAGGCCTTATATGCAACGTGAAGTCTGGCCAGCTAAGTGCTCTCCTGAGTTTACTTGTTGCTAAGCAGTGTTTACACAGTCAAAGCCTTTTCTGCTCCTCACCAGTAAGGAAGCTGGGGGTGTGCAAGAAGCTGGGAGGGGAACAGCTGGGACAACTGACCCTCACTGACTAAAGGAATATTTTGTACAATGTGGCATTCTACTCAGCATGAGCGCTAAGGGAAAAGCTGGCCCAGGGCTGCTGCTCAGGAGCTGTCTAGCAAGCAACTACATCGTGTATCACTTGCTTTCTAAGTCTTTTATCTTGCTCATCATCATTATTAGTATTTCCCCTTCCTTTTCTGACCTATTAAATTGTTCTCAACCCATGGATTTTACCTTTTCCCCACCCCTGATTCTCCCTCCTGTCCCACGACAGGACTGGGGGATGAAGCAGACCCGGCAGAGGCAGCAAGCAAGTGGCTGTGTGGTGTTTAGCTGCCTCCCAGGTTAAATCACAAACCAGAAATTACTAGAGCACCTGCCCTGCCAAACAATACAGCCTATTGTGCAGACAAACAAGTAGGAAGGGAGAAAGAGAGCATAAAATTTTTAAACCCTTATGCCAAATAAGTAATATAATTTGTAAATGCTGTACAGATATACCAGAGAATTCCAGGGAAGAAAGAAAAAGATAAACTGCCTCCTTTTCTCAACTTTAAATTCAGCAAAACAAACAAATAAACCTGTATACAGTCCAGTTAACAGAGAGAATTCTATCCTGATATTTATGCAATAAATGCCAGAGTACTGCACACCCAATTCCATTGTATTGCCCACCTCAATAATACAGAAAACTGAATCCTCACATTTCACAGACTTCTCCTGTCACACAGGAACAGAATTAGGAGGAGAGGCTTTATTTTTGCTGTTTTTAAAGCCAATTCTGGCACTGGCTATTCTCCCTCTGTCAATAAAAAACATTGCTAATACTATACCTCCCTATAGAAGCAGGAAAAATCCAAATCAAAACCATAAGTTGTACAGCTCTCATAGATGCAAAGTAATCCTTGAAAAACTGTTTCAAAATCTCCATGGAGAAAGTAGTGGGGAAAAGTCCATAATAATTCCACTCCATCAGAGCAGAAAGAAGGTTTACATTGTAAAAACAAATCGAATCCCTCCTCTGTATGCAGGAACATTGTGTGAAATTGTCGTTTTCCAAATCTCATACAATTCTCTGTATAACTCCCATTCTCTGGTTACACAGCTCTAGTAGTGTTTGCTCTCCATTTAACAAAACAGAAACAAAAGCTGTCACAAAGGGTTTATAAAGTACCTGTCTTCTGTCTCAGTCAAAACTAAGGAAATCCTGCTGCTCCAAATGGATCAGAAAGAGGAACTGTGCCCAACTTTAAGACAGGTACACAAGCACTGAGCTGTGGGAGCACTGGCCTAGCATGGCACTATTACAACATTGAATCACATCAGAGAGGACATCTGACACTGGCAGATCTGGACAATGCTTTCTGAGATTGACCTTCAAAATTAAGAGCTTTAAGTACTTATTTTGCTCTTAATTAAGCTTCACACCTTAGTTCACATATTTCTGAAATTCAGTCTCAACTAGAATACACTGTCAATCATCTCAACCAATGTATTTTTTAGTATTAACTGACAAGATAATTTGCCACAAAAATACCTGACACTCAGACAAAAAAATAATGCTCTGGCTTCAATTATAGCACACAACACTGCAAAACACCCTCAAAAAAAGGCTAAAGAGACACTTGAGAAGGAAAAAAATTAGAAGATTAAGTCAACCTACAATTACCACAATACATTTTGATAGATATTTTCACCCCAGCACTTGCTGTAGGGGAAAACATACCCATAATATGCATGTTCTTTTTTAAATGCATTAAAATGTCACTGCCTTTTAAATCATTTAAAACTATCCTGCAAGTTCAAATAATATTCTGAAAATTGAAACACGTTCTTAAATTCTATTTTAGACTTGAAAATGAATATTTTATCCTTATGCAGGTTTCCTCAAACCAAGAAAAGCATTTAGGTTTCCAGGATATGAGAAACTAAATGCATTTTAGAGCCTGGATTTTTACTGAAACCTCTAAGCAACCTGAGCTGGCACAAATCACACGACCAAGATATCATTCTTTTTCTTATTTTTCAATATCTTTCTGTATATAAGATATTGTTGTTTTTATCATGAAAATTCTCATTTTTTCCATGGTAATTTCCTTTCTTTATTACTCCTATTTAACTAAGAACAAAATATATGCAGTGAGTAGTGAATGGCCTTTAATATGCCATGCAGTCACTCTAGTCATATGGTCCCTAGACAAGTGAAATAACTGTTTCCTTTATATAGCCCCCAATTTCACCCAATTTGGGTGTATAACATTACCCACACACTTTTTTCCCTTCCCCTTCCCCTAACATTAATTGGTCTAAAGCCTCACTTGCAGCTGGGGCTTCAAATACCATTATATCTAATACTAATCAGATGTTTATTGCAATTGTAGATGCACTTAATTTACTGCACAAACCATGTGATTAAATTGCTGTGATTATATTTCTGCTTAAAGTTTTCCTACTTTCTTTTTCAAGCTTGTGAATGCTTTTCCAGACACAAGATTAAGGTAAAGTTACAATGATTTTCTTCTGTCATTGACACCTCAACCTACTCAATATTTCCTGATCTGATTGCATAACAGGTTAGGAAAACAGATGGGCCCAAGTTTAGAAATACTGCTCAAAAGATGTATATTTAGACATGCCATTCATTATGTGGAAGACATGTTTCCACCCACCCTCACATATATTCAATGACATATCTTCCCTGAAACACTAAGAACAGGAGAAACATCATGAATAAGTGATAGAAGCATTTTTATCAAGCAGGACAGACTTAATATTTTTTAAAATTTCCTTAACATACATTATATTACATGGGGAAAATAGCAAGCCACAGGAAAGATCTTCTCTAACCCTACTTCTATCCACAGTAGCTCTCTTCTGCAGGAATCTGCAGCAGCAAATATCTATCTGGAATGAGATAAGGCTGGCTGGAGAGGGATGCCCTATCCAAGAGAAATGTCACCAGAATGTGGGAGCCTGCTGCTTAAAGGGCTAATTCAGCCTTTTCAAACCTCTGTGGGTTTTCCTTTTGTTCAAGTGTCCTTAGGGAATCAGACAGTCAGTTTACTTTAGATCATCATCATGAGGGAAAAGGCCACCAAAAATTTAATGCAAAGTCTTTCCACGGAAGGCTGAGATCAAGATCCTCCAAGAAACTGCGAAATTAGGACTATTGAGATTGATTGTAATGATCACTGTGAAAAGTAAACATGTTGATTTACAATGTGCTCAATAACACTTAACAAGAAAAGCATTTGGGCATCAGAAATAAAAATTAAACTATACACTTTTAAGCTAGTTTATTTTGCTACAGTTTTGGTAAAAGAAAAATGTCAATTGCTTGAGAGAAATTAAAAATGAGAAAAGAATTATTACACATAATTAAGATTTTAGTATCTTAGAAAGGCACTCAGAATTATAACAAAAAATTTCAGATTGTGTAACACAAATCTCCTGTAGTGCCTGTCAAGATACCCCAGAAGAAATATTTTAGGAGTATCTCCAAAACACTACCAATTGAAACCAAACAGCTAAAATGAACAGTTTAAGTAAAGTCAGCATTTTTCACTTGTTCTAGTGCACTTTCCATGAAATCTTCTCAAAGTATTTTGCAATCACCCATATATTTTTGAAGTATAGCCTGTATGCTCACTATGCTGGTTTCCAGTTAGTGCTGATGACCAGCAAGAGCAATTACTAAAGAGGAAAGAGTCCTGCACTCTAAGGTTTGCATTCAAAAGCAAAACGCATGTGAATGATTACAAGCTCACTTGGCCTCATGTTTTAATGCCACCATAATTTTCTTAAGCACACAAATTTCCTCTTGAAATCATGCAATTAATTTCTAAATTTTCTGAAACCATAAAAAAAGTATATATTCTAGAATTAATTTAGGCCTAATACAGAGAGAGGAGTGACACTTTCCTTCAGATGCATTTAAAGCCTTTTTTTTAGTCTTAGATTCTATTCTAGTAGTTATTATTTTTTTCCATTTTTAGCAAAATAAATCAACATTTAATCAAATGTTTCAGTATTATCTACCAATACATTACATTGAAGTAGGGTCTCATACCTGTCCTTTGTCCCATCCACTAGAAAGCCTTTGAGAAGAACCCTGAACTTCCTTGGGTAAAAATTTGCTTTTATTCCCATTTAAGGGCCATCTCTCCCCCTGGAAACAGGAGCTAATTATTAAGAGTTTTGATGTTTTCATCTGGTATACCCACAAGACTTCTCAGCTTCCTTTAAAGCTGGAGTCACTGATAAAAGAAAACCAAACAACAAAACAAACCAGTATGTGTTGACTTTTGTGCAGTCAAAGGCTGTTTTCAGAAGAATGCAGAAGTTGGGTATAGACTGGTAGTCCTGTCAGCTTTCTACATGAGTAAACAATTCAGCACCCTGCCAAGTGACACGGCGACAACAATCCTGCAAGATTTCTTTTACCTTCTCTCAATTAGCAGGGGATAATCTGGCAACATGTTGTCCTCCTTGCTTCATGAAAATGGAGATCCAATGCCTTGAATTATCTCTTTTTCAAAGCTTTCTGTGTTCCTTAGAGACCACTCAACATTTCTCAAGAAACTACAAATACAGATACTGTGTGTTAATAGGAAATAATTAGGGCAGCTAGAGAATTTAACGGAAAGCTACACAAGAAAAGTGAGATCTGGGACAAGCCTGGTCTGCAAAGGTCTGTTTCAACAACAACAAAAAAAAAGGGCCAGCAAAATAATATACATTGACTTCTTACTATTGTTTCTTCTACTTGTGAAGTTACTATACCCCTGTTTATGCTCTTTACAAAAGAGAAAGAAAAAAATTTGCCAGAAGACAGCACATTAATTATTATTTCTCTTCCACTTCTCTGCACTGCTAGCTACACAGAGAAAATGATAATGTTTCAGTAAAATTCAGCACAATATGTCACATTAACATATCAATATGATATACTGGTATCACCAGACAAAAATACCATGTTCCTCATTTGCTTATAAATTAAGTTTTTCTTACTAGTAATTAAATGAAACATACACATACAATATAATTAGATACAGATTTTTTTTTTACCCACAAAGCTGTAGTTAGATACACAAACTCATCAAGAAAACTAATTTCAGGCATTCCAATGTAAAATTGCTTCTCATTCTTTCTCAGTTTATAAAGGGTTTTTTATTTTTAACTCATTTCAAACCAGAGTTGAGAGAAGATACTGAAAATTAACAAATAAATAAATAAACTATATTCAAAAGAAAAATAAGTATTAATATCAGCACAGGAAAATAAACTAAATTTTATTTAACTTGAGACCAGTGTTTGTCAGATATTTTTGGATATGATTTCCTGACCAGGAAAAAATATTTGCCAAAATGTAATTGATTCAGTCAAACTCTCCCCCTTAGAAAAAGGGTTTTTTCCTTCAGGGAAAACATTCTTGTCAAGATCAGGGAAGGAAAGTCTTAGGGTTCCACACAGGAATGTGAGTTTTATCACATCATAGGTGAAGGTTATAATCACATTACCAGTAGTAATCCTTCAAAGGTAAAACATTATTACAAGAATAGAACTGCTATTTGTTAAATAATCAATGGGCTAAAACATAGATTATGTCTAATAATCATCATTATCAGTATTATCATTAAACCAAAAGCAGTTTCAGTAATAGTCAGCAGGATCACATGGATATGGAAGACGCAATCACGTTTTGAGTTCACACAAATTGAGCAACTTCAGATGGAAACACTGAGACAAAATTTTCAGAGAATATCAATAATTTGGTATTTAGGCTCCTTGTCAGAGATGTGAAAGGCATGTAGAGCCTTTGCCATGACAATGCAAGATGATATTTTAATTAATTTCTGTCATCTCGAAGAGTTACCACAGTGAATAGTTTCCATCTGGCCTAAAGGTGCTCTTAAAACGTTAAAAAATATTGAGTTCTCCTAAGAGAGCATGAAAGTCAAAGAAAAGTCAATCTCAAAAATGTTCAACTGCCTTTGGCAGAGAATATTTAGCTTTTAATGTGTTTTGCACTACTACTTAGATTGAAAAAATGTCCTTCACAACTGTTGTAGTGGAAAAAAGCAAATAAATTATTAAGGTTTCATTTTATGTAGTTAGGGTAAACTGTGTATCTCTCTTTGTATATGTTTATATTCACTGTAAAAGAAAAATGCTTCTATTCATTGGTAGCACTGTGTTTAATAATAACCTTTTTTAAAAAAAGTTGATTTTTTTTTTCTGCTGTTGAATTTAACTTTGGCTGGAAATTTATGCATAGCACACAGCCTCACTTCCCCCCCACCAGGAAGGGGGAAAGAATTAAAAGGGCAAGTCTCAGAAGCGTTGTGGGTTGAGTAGTTCAATAATTAGGAAAACAAAAATTAAAAAAAAAAAAAAGGAGGAGGAGAGAATTGTCCACCACCATTTCAATGATTCCCAGCCAGCTCCTGAGCTCTGGCCCACAGCCGATTTTCTCTGTCTCTATAAATGTTGAGAGTGACTCTTTAATATCCCTTTGGTCAGTTGAGGTCATCTGTGTCACCTCCCAACGTCTTATGCACCTGCCTCTTGCTTGCTGGGGGGGGGGGGGGGGAGGA
>VXBI01002218.1:41489-63788 GCA_013397375.1 Toxostoma redivivum | reverse complement strand
GCTGGGGGGGGGGGAAGGGGGGGCAGAATAAGCAGCAGAAAAGGCAAAAACTAAAACACCTCTTATCAACCCTCAATTCAGCATGAATCTAAAACAGAGCTCATACCAGCTATGAGCTGATAGGATGATGATTTCTATCTCAGCCAAAACAAGCACATCTGTAAGCTATTGTTCAGAAGCTTTTTTTAATAACCTGAAATTCAATATTTCTCCCTATAGAGAGGTTAAAGGATTTGTAATTTATGTTCCTGTTCAGAAAGTCATTAAGGCAAAACCAATAAATAGAGTTGCTTTCCTAAATGGGTGCATCAGATTATCTTAACATATTATGCATTATTTTGTCTTCTCCAGAGAAAGCTTGTCTTAAATCTTATATTCACTCCTCAAAACTTTTGTAGCAATGAGAAAGGGTTGACTGGCAAAGGAAAATGTGGACTGAGAAACAGTGACCACTATGACAAGGCCTCAAGGTTCATCTTGACAGAACCAGAGGACACAGTCTCAAGCTGCGCCAGGGGAGATACAGATTGGATATTAGGAAGAAGATTTTACAGAAAGAATAATAAAGTATCAGAATGCTTTGCATGGGGAGGCAGTGGAGTCATCATCCCTGGATGTGTTTAATAAAAGACTGGATGTGGCACTTGGTACCATGGTTTAGTTGAGGTGTTAGGGTGTAGGTTGTACTTGATGGCCTTGGAGGTTTCTTCCAATCTAGCTATACTGTGACACTGTGATACTTGTGCAGGAATGCTGCAGAATGACACTGAGCTAATTGTTCACTATGGTTTGAGAGCTCTGACTGAGTGATAAGACACTTACTCATATGCAAATAGTGTTCCTACTTCTATTTCCAGAGTTTTTTTAAGTAAATTATTTGAATACAATTCTTAGCTTGTCTACTGTTTTGTCAATTGATAAAAATTTATGAATATTGTATTATGCACAAAACACATTACTTTGGTAAAACTCAAAGGTGTTTGACTTCGGATATTGGATATATTCTAGGGAACCTGAAAGGCCCAATGTACAAAAGTTAGAGGAGTAATTTTGGGTTCAGAACAGAGGAGCATGGCAAGCTGGTAGCTAGTCTGGAAAAGGAAAATATTTGTTTTTCTAAAAATAGTAATTGTACAGCAGAAACCAGGAGAGTTTCAGAGATTGCACTAGATCCTACTTTGTATGCAATTGACATGAGGGTCTGAGATCTGCAATGAATGTTTTTTCAAGAAAGATGATTTTGACAATAACTCATATTCAGGGCATATGAATATGCAAAAAATCATCTACTTTGATTTAAAATAGCAATGTTTTTAGAAGGGAAAAATAAAGAATGGTGTATGTCTTATTTTTTCCCTCTAAATGTGTGTCCCCATTCTGTCAAGTTTAGCTTATGAAGTTCCACCAGATCTAAATTACATGTAGGTTACCAGTGAAATGAAGCTTACTGTTGTGAAAATTTGGAGGGGAAGGGAAGAAAAAGGAAGAGGAGAGGCAAAGTGAGGGAGCACAATTTCATTAAGTGACAGAGATAGAAAATGTCTGCCTTTTTAAAGATTATATATTCGCTTTTACTGATGGCATTAATCACTGTTTCTGTGCCCCCGCTAAAATCAATCTCACAATTAAGGTATTTTGATAGTATCTTCGCTTTTCACCAACAGCATTAATTTATACAGCCAATAAAAAGATGGACAATTTTTCTCATAGGATGAGTTTAAATTTTAGATAAAGCAGTTGACAAAGATATTAAAGATTGATTTATAATATTAACCTTCTAAAACACCATTTAGGAATCTAAGTTTGCAACTATAATTCCCAAGGTATCAGTATCAAGCAGTTCTTACAAGTCAATTTCTGGCACTTGTAAAAATTATGATTGTCTATATAAGAGTGCAATAACATGTGCTCAGGGTCTTAAACTTCTAAACTCTGAGTGTTTCTTGCACTGAAATCCACAACCATCTTTTCTTCATTTCAGGAGTTTTCTGCCATTGATTCATTCTGCAAAATTCAAGACAGATTGAATTTTCACAAAGGTTGGGGAAAAATTCATGTGTTAGAAATATCTTGTGTTCCTTAAATACCCCTAGCAAAAATTATCCTAAAACACTGAAGGTTTATGTCAAATCATTTGTTTGTCTTTTACACAATAAGAAAGGACATTCAGAAAAACCTTTCTCAACATATGAAGAACCATTCATAAGATTCAATAGTGTTAAAAATAAACATAATGAAGAAAACACTGAGATGTTTCTGTGTTTCCATAGTGACCTTGTTTTTTTTTTTTTATCAATGCTGCAACCTTGTAAAAAGACATAAGAACTATCAACAAAAGCTGTTTTTCTGATAGCACATTCTCCTAGTATTATGCACCTGCTAAAGGCAATAGTTCTTTACAAGAACTTCCAAAATAACAACCAAGTGTGAGCAACTTCCTCTTCACATGTCCTATCTTCTTCCCATGCTGTGGTAAGATATGGTGAGCAGCATGCAGGCCCAGAAAAGAAATGTGGAGCTTGCACATCTTACACATAATAATCCATGTGACATTTCTCATTTCTGCTTTTTTCTAGAACCCTTCTTAGTTTGAGGCTCAGTATGGTTTGCTAAACTGATGAGAGTTTTACCCCTTGCTCTGCTATCCCCTCTAAAGAGAAAAGAAAAAATATCAGAGCAAGGGAGTAGAGGTTGAAAAAAAAAAAAACATTGCTCTATTTTGAAATTTTGAAGGAGAAAAATTTCAATTTCTAAATGTAAGGAGGAAGCAGTAATCCAGGGGAAAAGAAGCCAACAATAAAATCCCAGTAACGACAAAATGCCAAAAAATTTTTTGGTACATGCATGAAAAATAGGAAGGAAAAACCAAAGCACGAAAAGTACAAACGCTCATTTCGTCCTGTGCATACCCATAAATATGGTGCTTCTTTTGGAATCTTCCAACCTTCATGTGTCTGCTAAGCTTCATATCTGGCCCTTGAAACAGGGAGTCCAGCTGAGCTCTGCTTACATGGCAGTACTTTAAACAGGATGTCAGAGTGCTGCAAAAACCTGTAAATGCTAAAATCTGCTTAAAATTGTGGAACTGTATGAGTGTACAACTTCGGATATTGCAATCTGCTTTAGCTGAGTGTCCCATTTAGGTGCCTATATAGTATCATAGTCCAGAGTGACAGCACCAATTGATACTGCTTACATCCCTGTATTCCTGCAGTACTTATAGCCTTTGCTACTACTCTCACCATTCTGAATCCTGCTGTGCTAGAATGCATTACATTGCAGTTCATCCACTGATTTTTTGTTGTAAATGCAGTAGGAGATACAAAACAAGGCACAAAAATAGAGCAAATAATGGAAATATTTCTTGCAAATGTAGAAAAATGCTGTAGGGAAATAATTTAGGTGCATAAGATATGACTTCTACTGTCATTTTTCTCAGGATATAATGTGGGAGCACAAAGATAGCAACTCAAATTCAGACACAGCACAAGTTCCACTGGAGTGGAACACTAATTAACTAATTAGCTCACCATGAATTATTCAAAATAATTTAGGCAAGTATCTTGAAGGGGCTTATATCACACAAGGCTGCTTTACTGTGCCATATCTCACTCTGTGTCTAGAAAGGTCAACAGGGCATCATATTAGCATGAAATTATTTGACAATACAACTTTTGATTGCAGCTGCTTGCCAGCACTGCAAAGTAGGCATATTCTTACAGAATTCTGCAACAGATAAATTAAAATTCTAATTGTTCATATATATTAAAAACTTACTTTCTGCTCTTCCATGCATCTTACTCCCAACTAGCAGAATCAGGCTGAAAGCAATTAGATGATGTTGCCAACCACATGGTCTGGAAACAGGTTGATTAACATTAGATACAAATCTAAGCCACTTAACGTTCTTTAATAGGAACAAAAGTTGTGTGGATCAAATAATCTCTGCCAACCAATCAACATGGCTGGCCATTGCACAAAAGCTTCAAAGACTTTTATATTATGGAAAACTATTATTATGCTTCCTGTGTAAATGACCTGGTAGGTCATACCGTGCTATGAACAGATTCAAAAAGTCACCCCCTAAAAAATATAGCAATATCATTTCTGAATTAGCCTGCTGTTAGCCCAACAGTTCTGTTGTTAGTAAAGCTGTGCACCAAATCAGGAAAGGATTCCCAAAACATCTTTCATTCAAACAATAGCCTTACACTGCTCCTGTTTGTCATCCGCAGTACCAGAGAAAAATAATGACCTTGTGCTCCATTTGAAGTGTAGATTATGGCCTGACCACGTGCTGGTGTTTTGGATGAAACTCCCCTTTCATGTCTAGACAAAAAAAAGCAATTCTTGGAAATCTTGGCCAAAAAAGTTCTGGGTAAGATGTAAATGCTAAACATAATAAGGCATACCATGACAAGGGAGGGAAAAAAAAAAAAAAAAGAAAAAGAAGAAAAAAAGTACAGTATTTGAAAATAGGTGGCAATGAAAGAATTTCTGGAAATTTTCTATTTTATTTTAATTTAAGCATATGTTTCTTGGTTCCTTATTACATAGCTGAAAAATAAAAAGACGTCTATTGGGAAAGCTTATATCTATGCACTCTAGAAAGACAGTCGGCTTTTAAAGAAAAGTAAGAGTTATAATGCTTCATCTAGGTAACCAACTGATTAAGTTCAGCAGTTCCAAGTTCCAGATTTATCATTTATTCATGAAGAAATATTTTGAAATCACACACACAAAATCCCTCCCTCAAATAAATAAAGGAAAACTCATTATAAAATGTGAAAATACAGCAGTGATCTATCCCTTGCTCTCGTGCATTTGTTGTAGAAGTGAGACTGTTGGTGAGCATTCCTTTATGGTTATTGCCGATCTGCCTTTGGCTCATATCTATGAGCCAAGAAGCCATTCAGCCACATCAGCAGACAGCAGCGCTCAGTGATAGAGGCTGGCTTTACACTGGACTTCCAGAGCATCAGTACAGTGCCATATTAATGCCTTCCACATGGGAAAAGGCTTGTGCGCCAGGGCACAGCCTGTAGACTTGGCACAAGTCTCTGAGTCTGAAAAGGCAAATAATCAGCATTTGTATTATTCCAGCAGGGAAGAATATGGCAAACCATCTTTCACTGATGCTTTACACACAGCTGATAACAGACAAAATCAAAAGAATAGATGAAATCAAAAGAAGGTTTTCCTCATACTTACAAACCTTTAGAGTTCTTATGTTCAAAGTGCACATTATGCTGTAAACCAGTGGCAGCTAAACATCAAGTCTTAAAGAATGCATAGTCTAATACTTGCTAGCAAGATGAGGCAGAAGTGAAAGAGAAAGCATGAAAGATAATGATTAATATCTTAATTATTTGGAGACAAAGTCCATAAAGCTTTAGAACATAGAAAAAATAGGATTGCCTCCATTCAGAAAACTTCCACTATGTTGTTCTCTGGTAACTAAACAAAGTGGATCTCTCTCACACATACACGTGTGTGTGTGTATGTATATACATACATATACACACCCAGATAGTTTCTGCTTGAACAAATATTGATTTTGTGCTGTAAATTGTCAGTCAGAGCAGAAACTCTGCAGAGAATGGTGCATAAATATTTCCCAGAAAGCTGGCATGCAGAATAATTGTATCCTGTTTCTGGGCACAGTATCTCTTTTCCACCAAATGCCATGGCTCAGGAGGCTTTGTCAGCTTGTTATTTAATAAGTACTTCTAATCAAGGAATCACAAATGAGTTTTGCACAAACAGCTTTGCCATACTTTCTTCTAGGATGCAAAGAATATATCTTATAATCAAATTATCACATAGACATCCCCGGGCAAACAGAAGGAATGGCATTTTCCCCTCTCCTTTGTAGAAACCACAGGGATTAGCATAAACCTATCAGCAAAGCAAGAGTCATGGAAGGTTATAATGTGAAATAATGAGAGAGGAGCATAAGCTCTATTACCACTGTGGATATCTCTCTGCCATAGCTGAAACTGATTTGGTCACAAAAAATAGTGGAAAGCACAAAAAGAGAAAAGTTAGGAAGCAAGAGAAGGCTAGGAATTTTCATAACATTCAGGTCTCCATTAATTTTATCTGTATTAAATGAAGGCATAACACCAAACACACATGAATCTTCTTTCCCATTAGGGATATAAAGAACAGGAAAAATGGGTTTTACTTCAACTAGCTTAACTAAACAAACAGAAAATATGAAAAATACAAGAACAGAGAGGATATAATTCTACTTTTTCAGATTTACAAACTGTTAACAAGATTATTACTATTTGGTTTTGGTTTGTTTTAAATTAGATCAGTTAGTACTTGTTTAAAGGAATGATGAACATTCTGTTAACATGATGTGTGTTTACTTAGCCTCCTCCTTCACAAAAAAAATTGACAGCTTTCTTCAACATAGATACTGTGGAAATGCCAATTATTTCTAACTACATAAGGCTTAAATGACTAAAATTTTACTTCTCCCTTTGTTTTTTTCAAGAGTCCTTCCACAGCATTCACCACAATCTTTCTGGCTTCTTAAAGCAAAATTAGGTGTGTTCTACAAAGAAGCTGACTGCAAGTACTAGGGAAAAAAAATTGTGTCAGTGTTGCATTTCTTTACAATATTGACTCAAAAATTGCTCTATGCTCTTGATAAATAACTCTGGGATTTTTCATACAATCTGCTTTTTTTACTTTGTTAAGAAAGGAATTTGAAACATTTTGATTAAGATTCACTATTTCAATGCTGAGTTGTCTAACCTTTTCATGTAATTTTGTGAAAGAAATGTGAACCTCCTGGTGAGCTACGCTAAAAGAAAATGCCAACTGAAGTTACTGAAAACAGAATCTGTCTTACTCTCATTTCACTGAAGCTAATATTCTATAGAGGCTATAATGTAAGATTAATTAATATAGCAAAGGAAAGGAATAAAAAAATTAAAATTCAATATTTTTCAAATAAAACTAAAGGCAACCTACTTAGATGTAAGGTGCAAGAGGAGAAAGCTTTTTGTTGATTTACTGCATTTGCATATCTGTCAGGTTTAAGCTTCCTAAAGTTCCTTAGCAAAATATTAATCAATTGTGCTACCTGGAAAGATATTGCAGCTTTTAAAATTAAGCTGTCACTGTATTTCCATTCAGTTCCTCCCCCAGTGACCAAATAATCAAATTCTAACCTCAGTTTTGGAGGTGAAGATGAAGGTGAAAAATCTATCTTTGTAACAGCTGCTACATTTCATTTCAATATATAGCCATGCATTTTTTTCAGGGTAAGTATTTTTTTAGAAATTACTTTACATAATGTATCCTGCACTCCATGAATCAGTTCAAGCTTTATTTTGATAACTCGTTAAAAGATGTTTTTAGAGCTATATAAAAACAAAAATGTCAAATTATAATAGTAATAATCACCAGCTTGTCTTACCTTTCTAATTTAAAAATTAAGAATTACAATTACAATGGATAAAGGGGGAGAAAGTGTTTTTAATCTGAATAGAATATGATCCTCAATGGAATGAACATGTACAGGAGTAGCATTTACCTCTGTGCCAAAGTCATCATAACTGCCAAGATTCACACCAGGACTACATGAAAGGGCAGCCACCAACCACAAAGGCATAGCAGATATAAAAAAAATCCCCACCCAATGGAAAGCACCAAAGCAAACCACAAAAGATTAAGCAAAAGGTCAATCCTCCAACAAAGTGATATTCAGCCTAACACAGAGCAACATGAAGAGTCCTTAAGGTTTAACAATGATGCAAAATATACCTGCTTTGCTGGAGTTTCTTTGACTTTTCTCACAAAACAAGAGTTTCAGAGCTCAAAGCCCCTTGAGCATTTGAGAATCTCCACCCTATAGTCAGTGAACACTACATGATTATTGTGTCACAAACTGACTTTTCACAGGCTCAAGGAGACCTTCTCACACTCAGTTCATACAGGTTAGGAGATGCTCAGCTGGCAGAGCCCCTTCCATGACTGCTGAGCTGAGTTTTGATGTCTGTTTTTCCTCCTCGAGTGTCTTCTATTCTCCACTGTCTCTTTCCTTTGGATTTGGAGGAGTATGACAGCATGATGTGACAAAGTTGTATTTCCTACCCAGCCTTACAGTGTAAACTGGGATGGGAGAGGTGGTGCAGGATGCTCCTTCTGCCACCTGCCGCAACATTCTCCCATTTAGTATACACTAAATTGTTTAAAATATGGATAGATTCAAAGAAACACCAGATTCATTTCTCACTGGGAAGAACAGCAACTTACTATATTGTTTATTTTCTGATTTCTCAGGAAGCAAAAATACCTGTTTCCAGAACTATAACAATACAAGGGGAAAAAAATCCTCAGTCCTCTTTATTTACAGTATAACCAAAATAGGTACAAATGCTTGAAGAGGATTAACAAAATAGGATGAGATAGGTGAAGATTTGTTTCTGGTAAGTCAATATTGGAGAATGGTCCCCCAAAACCACTCAAAAACTTAAGCAGAATTGATGTTGTGCTCACATACATCACTGCTTTACATTGCCAGCTACTTATTATGTGGAAGGGCATCATTACAAAAAAATATGTTTTCCCTAATTTTGACCCCAGCTACATTCCACTAAAGGCAGAAGAGGGGGAACCCACAGAGCTGAACTTTTGGGTAAGGGGGCTGCTGGGTGCTTAACACCTAAAAAGACATGGCTTTTCTTCTGGGTTAGCAAAGTATGTTTGAAAAGTGGATATTAATGAAAACTTGCACCAGCATGGGAGCAAAAGAGAAGATGGAAAACAAAGGTGTGCCAGAAAGAATCAAAGATATGCTTTCCAATCTGTAGCAAACCCTTCATTAAATTTCAAGTGCTTGGGCCATTCTTCACACATCTTAAAACCACATGTTCCCACAATCCTAGCTTTTGATTATAAATACAACTTTCACATTTTCCTAACGTCAAGTAGCTATTGCTTTAGGCAAAGTAGTACTTAACAGCATTTTGAGTGTGTGAAATTTAGGGTAAGGGGAAAAATCATCTCAATTTTTTTAAATTTCCAGCCCTGTTTAGAGTAAACATCAGTTGTCTCATCAGCTGCTATTATGACAAAGAATGTACTTGAAGTGCACAGATGTGGATCCTGGAAATAAATTAGGCCTAAAAGATTTTTTTCTTCTTCTTTTCATAAAAAGAACTAAAGGCTGAATTACGAGCTGATTTTAATAACAAACAATATTGGATGACATTTTTTACTTGACAAAGTGCAATTTCTTCCCAACTGTTATTATTTTAGCCTGAGGTTTTTCAAAAGCATTAACCCATTATTAACTGCTATATCTTCAAGATGAATTAAAGTGTAAGAGAAGATATATATGACTTGATTGAATGTAAAGTATTCCCATCACACCCTCTGAGGAATTTAAGAAGACTGGAATTCTCAGAAGTACATTCTGCGGATAATCTGATTTGCTTTAATTGTTTACACCTAAACTCTGTGGAGGGAAAGGAAGCTCTATAGACAGCCTTAAAAGCTTGTATTGACAGCTGGATATCACAGTCTGGCATGAATTGCTTTCTAAGGCAATAATTATTTTCTGAACACAATCAAGATAGTGCTTTAGTTCTGAGGCAATAGCCAACACTATTTTCTGCTTAGACATAACTGATGAATGAATGCATTTCCTGAATGAATAGTTACCTACTGTTTGACTACAGTTGATAATTATATTCATAATATTAAATTAATTCATAAATAAAGATCCTTAGATAACTATTGTACACAACATACATTTTATAAAGTTCAAAAATGACACACATTTTCACACTGGCTATTGCAGTCCCTGTTACTGTAGCTCAATTCCCACAAAAACAAGGAAAAGATATTAAAAAAATGTGTTTATGTAATATTTCTCATTCCAAAGCAGGATGCAACCAGATTTTTTGATGCTTTTCTATCTGCCAAAAATCAGGCAAATCTATGAATTAATATTTTTGATATTTCTTAGGTCTTATTTCTTTCACACAGTCCTTTCCTGAGTAAGGCAAAATTAAGCCAGTTATTGTTGAAAAATGCATAGCTCTCAACAACACTGGACATGGCTTCTCTAAACAGAATGCTTCTATAACTTGACCTCTCTATATTTCAAAATATTCTGAACATTCTCTCTACCCAGATGTTTAGTTACAAAAATGCACCATGTAGCAATCTCTGCTTATAACATCAATGAAAATTTTGGGACATTGGCTAAGTCATTTTATCAAGAATACTTATATGAAAAACTCATCTTTTGGAATATTTTTAATGCCTTAAGTGTGAAATAGCACAGTCCTTACATATTCTTTTTAGTCATTTGGTGGCAGTATTTGCAAAGAACATTCGAAGTTTTTCTGCTATGTGAAAATACCATCTCTTTATTCAGCACTCACATTATAAAAGTCATTCTTGCTCTGCCCAATAAAGCTGTATTTTATACCAGTAAATTAAAAAAGAGTAAAATACAAATGGTTTTGTGGACAGTAGTGTCAAGGACCAACACTAAGTGCAATTCCTTTGAGTTCTGTTAGATTGTTTTAAAGATGATGTATTGTGAAACTGGCAGATCCAGCATCAAACGGGATCATCCATCATGCACTTCCTTGGGGGGCTCCTTCCTGCCCCCATTCTCCCCAGACACCAAAAGCAAAACTCTTCCTGCTGAGAGGTGTTTAAGTACAGTGGTTCCTATTTTCAGGAGCATCTGTGTTTTCCTTTCTTTTTTTCTTCTGCAAACCACCTCAAAACTTTACGGTAACAGGAAACAAACACAGTGTAACTCTGAAATTCAAAAATATCAACACATCCTTGACCTCTGCCCATATCAGCTATGCATATACACATTACAATAATAAGCATGCATAGGTAAACGTTTGTATAAAATTTTAAAGATTTTTATTCTAGAGCAATAAGTTGCTAACAAAATAATTTATGAACTGCTATAATAAACCAGGATTCAGCAAACTCATAAAATAATTTAAACTAGAGCTTGAATAGACCGAATTTATTCAAACTCACAAAATCCAAATTTAAATATGTTCCAGTTTCTGCAAGTCTCACTGAGAAAAGCTCAGTGAGAACACTTCCAAATTCAAGATTACAGCTTTCCCATTCCTGTGTGATGAAACATATCTATACATTCACCTAAACTATGAGAAACATTCCAATATAACATACTGTAAGTTTATGGAGTTTCTGTTAAAGCAGCAAGAACTGGAAAGGTCAAAATAATTTTAGTTTTACCAACAGGCACACCAATATGTAAACATTCACCCTAGCAAAAACAAAGCCTCATAAGCTTGTGAGTTTAAAAATATACTAGTAAAGCTATTGCAGAGCAATAACATGAATCTTTATCACAACAGGGTTCTTTTTAAACAAACCAACTATTTAGCAGTATAATTTAACTACAGCATTATAATCCCAGAATATATTATACCAATTTGTTATTTTATTGCAGAAGAAAACTGTGATACTTTCAAAACTTAAATAGAACACTTATTACTGCTTATAAATACTAGTCCAAGTTTTAAAAAGAAAATAGAAATTTCAACACAAGAGAAAGAATAACTGCAAACAACCAAGGAATAATCTCTCTGCCCCTTACCTTACACAGCTATTAAGACCCTGTACAAATTGTTAATCATGATCTTTCCTGCTTCTCAACAAATAAGACCCTTGAGAATGACTGGATTACCTTAAAAAAAGCTCCATCACCATCATCATCTTCATCTGAAGAACTGTACAACACCCACTGAACATTAAATTCCATTTATATTTTCACCTGGTCTTAATATATTTTTTTTTCCTTTTACATTTAGGATATGGAATTGTTGATAGATTAGTTAGAAGCTATAACACTTCAAAACATAGCAAGCAAGGAACTAGGGGGTCACTCTAGAAATAGTTCTTCAGTCTTGCTTCCCATACAAAGAAGGTCCGATAGACTTTTGTCAAACCTAGGAAGGGATGTCTGCACCCTCTTTCTAAGAGCACCTTCAGGTGGAACTTCAGATGCCTTTGCACCTTCTCAACAGGCACAGGGTTGAGCCTTGAGGAGTTGGGGGATCGGCCCAGAATCCATTGTGATCATTCAGTGGTCCTCTGAGCAGAGCAAACTCGAGAGTTCACCGGCTCTGAGAGGTGTCCCAGGCAGAGGGAGGCTGCTGGTTGCAGCTGCTGTGGTCTAGGAGAGCTCAGAGGGTCTTACTTTGGATTGCTGTTTTTAGAATCAAAAGAGAGATGGCTTTAGTCATAGTAATCTTCCATCCTGGACACAATTCAGGTCAGAAACTTCCTTTGAAAATTTGATAATGAAAATATTATTTCACTTGGGGTGTTATTCAGGCAAGAAGAAAAAGTTTCCAAGGCTGTCTGTGAAAATCCAGGTTCTCATTAGTTCCTGTGAACAGACAGTGTTTCTGATAAGCTTCAGAGGGGCTTAGCTCAGGTGCAGTTCATCATGGCCAAGATCTAAAGGGCATTTCTTAATTGTAGTGTGGCTAGGGGAAAATGCACCACCAAAGGAGCAAAGCCAGTCACTCAAAAAAAAAAGCCTTGAGAAGGCAGGAATTAGATTACATTGTAGGGGCTTTGTTTGTACTCAAGGCAGATTCTAAGGAAAGAGCTGACAAATCTGGTGCAAGAGTGGGCACTTCCTCAGGAGTGGGAATGGGTTTTAAGTCAGCAAAAAGAAGCACTTATGCAGCAGCTAACAAGCAGCAAGCTGAGCAGGCCATAGTAACACTTTTTGATACGGACAGCACATCATTACCACTAAAAACTACAGCTAGTATTCAACAGCACACACAGCTCTGGCAAACAACTTTACAGTCAACTCAGAACAAGTATAATGTAAGATTCTTTGCACACAAATCCCCATTAATAAACATTTTTTATCCAGAATATGGTCCTTTCCCTCAGCTGGCCACCTGTGCAGCCACTTTCATTGTATTTCTGAATCCAAAAGACAAACTAGGGGCCATATTCTTTAAGCCACTAAGAAAAGGATTTTTCTGTCACCTCTGAGGCTGCTGTGGATCTTACTGACTAGAAAAGTACTATTTACCAAATTTCATTAAAGTACTTGCAGATACCATAGATTGTTGTCTTGAGAGTCTATAGTTGTACTCTCAGGCTTTAAATCCATTGTCAACCAGTTAATAGCTCTCTCTTGTTTATTTAGTGTAACCCATTTACATGTGGGTTGTGGAAAGCACCACTACTCAGTGTAAAATCCAAAGGATATTTCTATATTTAATTACTGTTTTCTAAACCATCTATGAGTGCACTTATGCAAATTGCACTCCTTGCATAACCTAATGCCTCAGTTCAACAAAATACAGAGGCATGTGTTAGCTACTGAAAGCTCTAGGCTGAGTGAGAATCCAGAGGTGGGCAGAACTCACACTGTGAAATGAGAACGCTCGATTTGCAGCAAACATTTTGAAACATAAGTTTTCTTAATTATGAAAACTTTCTGGGTTTATTACTTTTTTTGTTTCTTTGGAGAAGAGATGACTATTAACTCAAGAAAAAATTTTATGGAAGTCTTTCTTTCTAAATTGATTTCTTTTCTTAAATCTATTCATTTTTCCAAAGCCAGAGTAATCCATCTTAAAAGGACACTATTATATCAGTTTGACTTACAAACATTATACGAGCATTCCTCTGATTTTCAGGGGCAATACCCACCTTTTCTATAAACTAAAATTACTCTCAGACATGACATTTTTATACACGTAAATGAAAAGAGAATACAAGGTAATTTTCATGAGGTTCAGTAAGGTTGCAAACAACATGTCAAAACCACCAAAATTAAGACTATTGCTGTAGTTGAAAGTTAACTTCTGTTTTATGGTCTACAAATAGAGCCTAATCAATAAAAATTTAAAATTTCTGGCTATACTTGGCTCATGTATATCTTTTTAATTCAAACTGTGTTTCTCTTATTTCCTTTCTCTTTTCCTTGAGAAATATTCATTTCATATCTCTACAGTTTCCTGCATGTCACGTCATTTTCAATGACCTACACTTGCTAAATTCATGCCTTAGAAAATTCAGCACTTTCTGTAAATTTCCAACATTTAGGCATGATCCCATTATCTTTGTAAATTAAATATCCGTCTGTCTTTATCATAAGCTGTAAAAAATAGTTTACTTACACAATTTCTAGTGAGTTAAAGTCTGTCTGTAGATTTAAAATAAATAAAATGCACAATGATTCCCAGCTTGTATAAATCAATACATACTTGATAAGTAGTCATTTATGTTACATTTTGATCATTATTTTGAACTGATGGAATAGTCTGCTGCTTAGATTCAATAATAAATGTCAGGCTAAAATTCCTTTAGCAAAAAAGTTGATTTTAAATTTGGCTCTGGACCAAAAGACCTCTGGAGATTTCATTCAACTGAAATCATTCTATGATTTAAATTATGTTCTTTATATTTCTTGTTTAAGTCAGTTTGAAGATTATTGCGGTATTTCTCATTATATCAATTTTGATTCAATAAGGCTATCTATTTGAAATATTGCATGTTGAAAAATAAGACAAACTTTGAGGCCTTTTAGTTTTGTAATGGATGTTAAATATTTCAGGCCATTAGTTAAGGATAACCCAAAAATTTTAAACAGACATTACGGAACATGTCATATTTCACCTTAGCACTAAGAAGAGATGACACAATATATAACAAGAAAAAAGTTTGTGAGACATACTAAGACCCATTTCAGATGCACTAATGCATATTTCAGCATAATCTGAACTACATAAATTCCTCACATTTCTAGATTCTTGGAGAAAAACTTGTTTTCCTTTTGACATCTATATGAAGCATTTTGATGGACATGAACCCTTTGAGTGCAGAGCCTCTCAGACTAGTAAAATGTCTAAATAAAAAGTTTAAAATCTCTAGGCTAAAGCTAATTGATGTAGCAAAACAAAACAAAACAAAAAAAACCCAAACAAAAACAAAAAACACCCCAAACTGAGTATTTAATCACATCCAGATTCCCTTATGGATTAAAATTAAAACAACCTAAATGTACTTAGTTTTATGTGATTCATTAAATAAAAAAACAATGATAAAGATTGAAAAATAGTTTCTCTGACTAGATAAACTGAAATCTGAAATGTATAGAACATTTTACTAAATGTTTTGTTTATTAGAAATAAAGAAAAAATTAAGCACTCTACTGATTCTCAAGACTTTATGAAAAATAGAAATATTTCATGAAGTGTGCAAATTTTTTCCTTAGAAGCAATACTTCTAAGATCACAGTATTATGGAGGTTGGAAAGACCTCAGGAGACCTCTACCCCAAACTTATACGCAACACATGCTTAAAAATATTAAAAGTAGAGCACATGACAGCATACATTCCTTTAAAGATATTGGCAGTATTCAAAACTCAGTTGCAGAAATAGATCCTGAGAGGAACAGGTCTTCAGCTTAAAGCTTGTTCTGCAGCTGCAGAATAACACCAAGAACAGCAGGAGTTGCATTAACACCACTCACAACACTTAATGGGGGAAGTCACTCTACAGGAAAAGGGAGAAGGGGAGAAAAAGAAATAGGAGCTCCAGACACTTTTAATATAATTCTGTGTGCTTTTCACTAAAGCTTCAAAAGAAAGGGAATCATTCCAGCTAAAATTTAGAACAGCACATATTTATACATGACTTAGGCAACTGTAAGGAAAAAGCATGAGTTTTACAGGACCTCAAACTTGAAAGTATCTTATGCAATCCTCTGTATGAAACTTAACTCTGACAGTATTGGTGCAAGTGAACTGCCCTTCATTCCATTTCCTAAGATGCAATTCTAAGGTATTATTTAGTTTACTAGCATTATTTTCTACTGCATAAAAATAATCTCCATTATACTGTAGAGAAATATAGATTAGATAATTTTTCATTTTAAAAAATTCTGTGTGTATCAGAGGAGAAAATGAGGTATTTTAAACAACACATTTATTCAAGTCAGCAACTACTCTTTCAAAAGGATAGCCCATTCTGCATATATTGGACACTTCTCTTAACTAGACTATCTGAGCCCAGGTTTTTTTAAACAAAATGGTCACCAGAGGAAAGAGTGAAGACATGTAAGTGCCATCATCATTACATTTAATCCAAAAAATGGGAAAATTATTTACACTTCTCTTTTTCTATGCCAAAAAGCAACAGAGCAAAGTATCCTTCAAATAGAAGTGTAGTTCAAATAATTCAAATTAATTTATTTATAGGAAAATAATAATTTTCTCAAATCTGTAGAATTTCAGATGTTTGATATCACCATAGAATATAAGTATTATAAGTGGATGCCTTTAATTAAATTTTCTCATTAAAAAGCCCTTACATTTTTACTATGTCTTCGTGTTTTCTTGTGTTGTATTTTGCATCATTGACATACCGGGAGCATTTGCAGTTCACTTTAGTAGAGGAAAAATAAAATTGCAAAAGAATGACACTGTCACTGAGATATCATCTATTCTGAAAGATTGTTTTTATGATGATACTTTAATTTTATTCTGAATCTAATCTGTTTTAATATTTCTATCATCTCAGTTTACTGGAAACTGATATAAATGTGAAGATAAGCTCAAGACAAGGAACTACTGCACCTGAAGTGGTGCTTAAAAGCAATTGACTTTTAAGAATTGAAAATAAGTGAAATCTAACACAACATTTTTCTTATGACCTAGCCAAGATTATTCACACACATTTAGAAACAATGGCTATTTCAAGAACTGAGCAGGAGTTCTCTGGGAAAAACAAGCTGTGAGTAAGCATGTCCCCTCTCACTGGGATGGTTGCACTTAGCTAGAGGAAAGCCACTGTTAATGGGGACTCGATGCCACAGCACAACCTTTGGGTACAGCTGAGGAGGCACAGCCACAAGCCTCTTAAAGGAAGCTATCCTGATTGTCTCTTCGCAGCCTGCCAGTAGCTTCAGATTGTTTCAGGAGGTTCTTACCCTCCTCTTCAAATGTTTCCAGGAAGGCCTTGCCTGCCCAGCTCCCCATGAGGATTAAACAAGCCAGAACCTAAATTACTAGAACACCAGACCAACCCAAAGGCATTAAAAAAATCTCCTTTATATGTAACTACCATCACAAGCAGCTGGGAAGAGGTTGCCATAAGTACTGACAGCTGTGTAAGTAGGAGGGCTCGGTATGGCTGTTGAAAGAGAACCTGGCTCCTAATTCTGAAAACCTGGCAGTTATTTGTCCCAAGAAGGGCTAACAGGCCACTGGATGGCCAGATGGAAAAAGTTAGGAGACAATCTAGCAGACTGACAAAGGCAGCTTGTGATTTAATACTAGAACACAGAAGCCCATCAAAATGGTTCCAGATGGGGTGGTTGTTTTCTATTCCCATTGTTTTGGCAAAGCCTTCCTGTCACAATAATGTAGGTGTTTCTCCTCACCATTTGCCTCTTGCTGAGGGCCATCTACTACATGGTGGTCTTTTGGTCCTAAGTGCTGCAGAACTTCCAGGAAGACGTCACATCTGGAGCAGTACTGCATTGCTGGATTTTTTCCATGGATGTCTGAACTAGTGCTGTCCCTGTGTAGTGCTAGAGAACTCTTCATCTTCCAAAGATTGTTAACAGGCAGGGAATGCAGCTCTGAGCATACTGCCAGTACATAAAATATAGTTTGCAACTTTGCACCCTAAGAAAGAAACTTGTAAATATATTGCTATTGTTCTGAAAGAGATGGCAATCTATGTGGCAGATGACAAGAAAAATGGGTGGAAGCAAATGCAATTTTTAGAGTGATACACCTAAAATATTCCAAGTTTATTTGCAGCACACTAAGGGAAAAGAATTCAAACCTCGGAGAAGCTGTATGGGTTTTTGTTTAGGAAGAGGAATGAAATCTGCCACGTTGGCAGTGTAGCATGATAGATCTTGCTACAGTGGTTCTGACAGTGCACTCAGAGTGAATTTTGGCTTAGAGCTAGATTTCTGTATTTTATGCATGAGTTCAATAGTACAATTTAAAATCTTCATTTTTAATTCTAGGCAAACCTGATTGCATGACTGTGCAGTGTTTGCCTCCTACACTGGAATAGAGCTACATTCTCTAAAGGATGAGATGACTACACATATAAGCCATTACAATAAGAAACATGGGGTGAAAATGGACTGAAAAATAGCAGAGGACAAGCCAGTTTAGCACTGCCCAAGAGTGACCCTCCCTCTGGAGAGATGATCCTTAATGATCATAATTAGAAAATATGTTCCTTCATTAGTAAAGTAAGAAGGATTTAAAGAATTTTAATATCTTGAATTATGAAAGGGTATTTCCAGCTTCACCAAGTTAGAGCTCAAGTTTTATAGCCATATATTACACAGAGAATAGAATATGACTTTTTATGATGATAATAAAATACTGTTCCACAGTAAATCCACAGTTCAGATAATTAGTGAAACAATTTGACAATACTCTGAAAGGAAAAACTAGCACACATAAACTAAAGACAAGCTGAAAGATTTTTAAAAACAGGATCATTAGGACTGTCCAAAAAGGGCAATTTTCTGTTTTCTGCATATTCTCAAGCCCACAGACTTTCAAAGCATAGTATTTCCATACTTCAGATGATCAGAACAGTGTTTAACCTGTAACTGGTATTAATGAACTCACACAAAAAACCCAAGACTGAATCCTTTACTGAGATTTATTTCTCTTATTTAATGGCTTTTACTTCCACAACTGCTACTGAATTTTGTTGCTATTTTCCCTTCAACACTAATTTTAAAAGGTGGTACCTAGGGGCAGAAAGGAAAGAAAAAGAGATGGCTTTGAAAATGAAAGGGTAGCTTATAAAAAGTAGACAAGGCAAACAGCATTGGGAAAAAAGTATGACTGAGTTTAAAAGAGGAATTTACACTGAAAGAAATCTAGAGAAAGGGACAGGGAATGGTTACAAATAAGAACATAAGGGAATAGCTGAAATTAATCAGATATACCATCCACATGATCAGGATAATAATAGGACTTGCTATCAGTTGAGGTGTCTCAGCTGAGAATTTAATTTCTTTGCAATTAAATTTCATTTAATTTTTCAGATTGTGATCTAATAAATTTCAATGAGTCCTCTTTTTTAGAGCTCGTTTTATCAGTACTTTTTATATGCATATGTAAAATCAAAGTCTAAAATTAATTATTTTGGTGTAATTAAAAATAAAGGCATGATACATACTCAAAATATCCCTTTTTTTCACTTCTCTACCTCCTCCCAATTCTAATATTTAGCTACCTGTAGGATAAAAGTTTTCAACAATCACTGCCTAGTATAGATTTTTGCTCTTCACATGCAGCTGAATACCTCATTCTCCCAACTAAATTGTCTGTTTAGCAGGAATAGTAATTTACAGCTACAATTTTATAAATATTTCCTGATTATCTTTCCTGGTAAATCACTGATATATTGCATACCAAAATATGAGAAGATACATAACTCACAATCACCTTAAATCTTTTATTCCACCACAGGTAGAAGATATTGGTATAGTTATTAAAATAGACTACTTCCGAATTTAACTAACTTTTTTTAAAGGCATAAAAGATCCCTTAACAAAAATACTCTCCCTAGTTTTAGGTTTTTTCAAGACCTTTCTGTAGAAAACAGTTGTTTATTTTTTCCTAAGTAAAGGAAATTCATGTTAAAGGAAAGTTAAGGGAAATTAATTTCAACAACTCAGATAAGGGTTAAGCTTATTTTAGAAAAAAAAGAAAGCTTCTAATTAACTTTCTAATGTAATTTACTTCACATTAATTGCATGAGTTCTGGAAGTTCAAACTCTTTTAGCACATGAGATAAGAAGGTCTTAAGGAAAGATATGCATCATGTTGAAGCAGTAGATGACAAATTGTTCATTTCCTTTTAATAATACTGTTTTCAAACAATTCTTTTTCAGTCTTCAGTGTTGATCTGAAGGAAAGTTTTAAAATGCCCTGAATATTCCTGCTGTCTAATCAGCTGTACTTGTAGCATGACTCACAGTCTGACTACTACTAAGGCATTTGTTCTTCACCCAAATCATTCACTAGATGACACTCTTGTATTACAGTACATCCTCTTGGCATGCAAGATATCAAACTGACTCCTTATAAATGAGAACATAAATTTTAATGAAAATAACTAAAGAAAATGCTTTATATTTTCATTAAATTCTTTGTAGAGAACAATTCATACTTACAAGTAAATATAGAAACTGAATTTTAAAAATATTTTAATACAGTAGCTACTACTAGAAAGCAGTCTTAAAGCAACTGTACTTTTGTCTGAAGCGGAAATGTTGTGCTCAAGACAAGATACAGAAATGAGAATTTTTCTTCTTTTTTTTTTCCATTAAATTTTTGCACATATTTCTTTGTAGATTCAAAATATAGTAACATATTTTGCAAGATTGAGTCACTAATCTTGTACATGGCCTGAAGTAAAAAGCAAAGAACAAATTAGAAGTAACATCTTTCGACCATGAACATTTCTTTCACCTAATTACATTGGAAGACTGAAGTAATGAATCCTGTTGCTTTTTTTTCTCATTTCTGCTCTGATAGGTTGGGATTCAAAGGACTTGTCCAGTAACTTACAACAACATCTACAACGGAAATGTTCCCTAAATGTCTTTATCAATTCAGGTTTATTTCTCCAGCCACTTTTTCAGTCTCCCTAAATGTTGCTAGATGTAAAGATGTAGGACAGATCCATCATACTTAATTTTCTCACATGAAGAAGGGTTATGAAATTAGGAACAGCCGGTGCTATTCATGTGGTATTTGAACACATGAGAATATAGTGGCCCTCTAAATTTGTGGCACATGTACAATCTGCAAAAATGTTCCAGGCAAGATACTTACTATTCTAGACCTCATCTAGCACAGACAGTGAAAATGGTCTACTGTAGAATCTACTGTGAAGATTGTTACCATATCTCAGCAAGGGTCAGCAGCAATTTTACCCCTGGAGGAACAGTATCACCTGCATACAGTGCTCTTAATCTTGGAGTTTAAGAGAGTGCATTTTACTCCTTCAAACAAATCTACTCTAAAACTTCCTTTCTGCAGAGAAGACCATGCTAAACAAAGTTCAGACCTTTGTTTTCTTTGTACAGTGTTTATATTTGTAAATACACATGAGCATAATTTTTTGGTACTATGATTCTTTCTAAGATATATGTGCAATGCCACTATTTTCTCATATACTTAAAAGGTAGACTCAATGGTCCTTGGGAGTCCCTTCCAGCTCAGAATATTCTGTGAATCTGTGAAAATATTTCAGAAAAGTAATTTACATGTATGCTTCCATGAAGATGAAAGCTCTTTTTTTGCACTACAATATATCCAGTTTTCAAACAGAAAAAAGATACTTGGTTCTCCTGGTTGCAGCCAGCACAGAGTGAACTTTTTGGCCATGAGAGAGCTGAGCTTGCAGCTATGTGGGCATGGCCAGGTTGTATTTTACCACCTCAGCTGATTCCAGGGGTGGGGGTAAGGGACCCTTACCTCTGAGAAGGCCATGGTGGGAGGGGGAAGCTGTTTGCTATTGTTCATTGTCACCTGAGCTCTGCAGTGAGCATTTTTGCATGGGAATCACCCTCTCTATTTTATATACTTCTGCTATTAATAATGTTGCTGTTTCTATTGTATCTCATTTCTGTTTCCAGTAAATTGTTCTAACCTCAACCCATGACCTTTGCCTTTTGTGCTTTCTGTCAGAGAAGGGCAGGGACTCCTGGGTTTTTTGGGTTTTATAGTGGTAGTACTAATTTGGGGAATACCATTTCTCAACCGCAAAATTAGGGTATAAATATTTTAGGTGTTCAAGTTATACTAAGTTGCACGTAGTTGATTTGAAGCATTTACCAAGTTATCTACTAGCATGTAAACGTTTCCAGCTCATGATGTATAGTGATTTACATGACCTTCTTAAAAAAAAATCTGAAATCAAGGATTGGATTCAATGTTTTAAAATATCTGTGGTTTTCAAAACGCATATTAATATTTTAATTAAAATAAATTCATATTATTAGTGATTTTCAGTCAACAAAGCCCCAGTTCAGATGCCTAATAGAGTTTGAAGAGATATTTGTCCTTCTAAATATTTTAGGGGGTTTTTTTCTGCTTCTAAGCATGTCATCCGCTCCATGCACTTCTGCAGATCTGTTGTCAACACCATTGCTCAAACTCCTCAATCTATTTTCCACCTTTTGAAAGCTGGTCCTCTTATCTTTCATTCCTGGTGGATGATTACATACTGTCAAA
>VXBI01002218.1:0-41446 GCA_013397375.1 Toxostoma redivivum | reverse complement strand
AAAAAAAAAGGAAGCAGAAAAACCTTCAGCAGAAATGTATTTGACACTTGTGTGGGAAAACGAAAAACATTAAACCCAGTAAAAGGAGAGACACAGATGGCAGGAGAAGCAGCTGGAAGCATGATTCATTTCTCCTGCTTTGTTAGGTCAATTAGGTTATGTGAGTATGTGCCAGGTAATGGGCTTTTTCCCTGAACCTGTGCAGCTTTCAGTCAACCATCTTCTTCCGAGCTAGTTAATTATATATGTCAAGGATGTATGATTTTAAAGATTGCTCTCAGGTTGGCAGTGCAAGCAGCTGTCTCCATGATTCAGAAACCAGCAAAAATGTTGCTGATAGCTAGGCACTAGAAATGGCCCACATTAAATCTGCTATGAAATTAAAGTCTGTAGTGCCAAACTGTGGGAAAGAAAAGCTGACATACATGTATATTTATTCAGAAGAGGAGGATAAAAACAGGGATATTTTAAAGCTATAAACAAAACCAGCAGAGAAGATAATCCAGGTATCTAATCTTCAGATTTCATTGTCTGCAGCAAGAGTCAGGAGTTTGAGACAAAACCTACTACAGGTCTCACAATTAGTTTTGTGTTTCTGTATGAAATTACTCTGCTCTAAAAAGTGCTGATTGCTTAAGAAATATAGTTTGTTAACTAAGACTCAGTAATTACACTTCTCCCACACTGTTGCACACTTAAGCAGCAGGAAAGAGAGCAGCCAGTCGTGAAAAATCATAGACATTTTTACAACTAAAACATACACCAGTAATTTATTATGTGTACAAACATGAAATGTCACATCTTATAATGAGAGTTGTAGTCAATGCTGTGAATTTTAAATGCTACATGATGATGAATACTATAAGAAAGATGGAGAACTTTTTACAAGAGCATGTAGTGACAGGAAAGGAGGTATGGCTTCAAACAGAAAGACAGTGAGTTTAGATAAGATGTGAGAAATAAATTTTTTATTGTAAGGTTGGTAAGGCACTGGCACAGGTTGCCCAGAGAAGTTCTGGATGCCCTATCCCTGCAAGTGTTTAAGACCTGGTTGGACGGAGTTCTGAGCAACCTGGTCTAGTAAAAGTTGACCCTTGAAACTAGATGGTCTTTAAAGTCCCTTCAAACTCAGGCTATTCTATGATTCTATGACAAAATTCCTAGCAACATATGTCCTATTTAAGTATGTTTTTCTGAGAATTTCAAACAGAATTTATACATAAATCAGTGTTCATTCCTTAGTTATATCATGTCAAAGCTAAAAATTTCTACATATGTGGCATCCTGAGTAGCTTTTCAGGCACCAAAAAACTGTCCTAGGAAAAAAACAAGATTATTAAATGAAGGTTTACAATTTTATCACAGCTGGGTTTCTGTATTTTAAAAAAAGGTGAATAATTATATGGAACTCAATCCATAATGCTCAAATTCTTCAAGAGCATGGTATAGGTAACTCTGCATGTGCTTAGAACCAGATCCACTTAATTTCTATGTTTGCATAGTCAACTAAGAGATGCAAGAAGGCAAAAAAAGCACATACAGTACTTCTTTGGAATGGTATACTGACCATTAATCTGCCAGCCTTGAAGTCAGCAACATTTTATGAGTTGTCTTGAGAAATTCACCTCATGAATTCTTAGGCCACTCTGAAATAGTAAAAACTGGATGGAGCTGCCGGTTGCATCAGGAGCATGTTCTGCTCTTTCCACCTTATCTTTGCCTCCAATGTGTGCAGCTTTCTCCCACTGCCTTGCTCTAGCTCAGGAGAAGACAAATAGTAGCAGGATGTTACAGATCAAGATAGAGCTTACTAACCTTACAGAGGGGAGATCACAGCACTAGGCAGCTGCAGTTCTCTCCCTTCTGCATTCCACTTCACAGCTTCCCAGAGGAGTTCTGCTGAATCCAGACCAAAGTGTATAAACTAGTCCGGACTTTACCACAATCTGCATCCAAATGATGCATTTTTTGATTGTTGTTAAAAACAGCACACCACAACAAAACAACAGCAAAATAAGAAGAATCAAAGCATTTTCTACTAGAAATCCTAAGCCAAATACAAGTCAAATGCATGACTGGTCATTAGAGGTGTTTTTCTTTATTATGTTTGTATAAGGTTTAATGAAAAAGAAAAAAGTGAACTGCAAATATCAAGAACCAGAACTCTGGAGAGGCCAGACTAATGAGTCACCTCACAAGTTTTTCTGGAAGAGAAAGTCGGAGAGAACCACTAGTGAATTCCATTTTTACTGCCTCCAATGTTATGGTTCTTCCCGACTAAATTTCTATGATGAACTTTTTCTTCTTAAAAGATCAGGAATTACATGGTCTGAAAAAACAATGAGGTAGCTATAAGGCTTTTCTGCAGGTGTTCTTGAAAGGCCATTTGAGACCTTTCTATTCTTATTTGAGATGCCAGCAAGTATCTGATCACACTGAAATAACTCACTTAGGAAAGGCTGTTAGCATAAGATTACTGTCCAGAAGCTCTTCATGCCAGTTCTTGGAATGATGCTGTGAAACAATAGGTGTTCATGGTGCAGCTTGGTAAATTTATTTAAATTATTCACCATGTTGTTGTGACACGAAATTGAAGGTGAAACTTTTCAAAATCACACTAGTGCACAATCCTATGGAATCAGCAATTAATCAGATAATGTCAAAGACCTCTCAATAATTTCAGCAGTCTGAGCTTGTTACCAGTTATAAACTTGAAAGAAAAATCACAAAACTTTTAGTCAAGTCACATTAGTACCTGGGAAATACGTATAACTCTCCTTACTCCTAGTACCTGTCAGTATGTGCTTTGATAGCATTAATTAATGTTGAAAACTCAAATGAGGCAGAAATCTAGGATAGTATCTAAAATGGCATTAGTATCTTTCTTTTCAGAGACAATTTAATGATATGTAATCCATCCCAACATCACCAGCTGAACAATATCTGTAGTGTTTTTTCAGTCTTAAAAATTAGTGACTCTTTCTGCTATCTTCATTCTCAGATGATCAATAAAATAATTTGAAATGCTGTTTCACTGAAATACAGACATTATAGCAAGTGAATTAATTACTATCTCCAAAAATAAAATCTCTACTGTAAGCAAATTTCAGTAATGTTGGTCCAGCAAATCACAAAATCATGCCAATAGGTTCTATTAATACTTTCAGCTTTTTGGAAAAGCAAAGAGGCATTTCAGGCTTGAGAATTTTGAATGACACAGGTCTCTTGATTAGGGAATACTATCTTTTTACAGAGGAACTTGCAGCTATTTCCAAAACAAAATACTGTAATTGTTTAGTTGGCATATATACAAATAAATAAAATAATTCACCAGCAATATTTTAAAAAACATAAGCAAGAAGATCATAACCACACAACTGATGTCTGAATATTTTCCTTACTTCAGAAAACATGGGTGATCAAGAGTTTTTTGGCTCCTATTCCTGCCATCATTCGTATGAGTTGCTCAACCTTGAGATGAGCTCAGTTGGCTAGAGCAGAGTCCTAATGATGCCAAGGTTGTGGTTTTCATCCCTCTATGGGCTCTTCGCTTAAGAGTTGGACTCAGTAATCCTTGTCTGTCCCTTCCAACTCAGAATATTCTGTGATTCTGTGAGTCAGAAGAAAGTCCTGTCTTGAAGACTACTGTTAATGAAATAGCCTGCAGATGACAAAGGGAATAATTCAACCAAATACATGGTCAGAGTTTTCTTCTGTTATATATGCATTCAAGAAACATAAATCTGCTGCTTTGAAACAGGCCCTTACAGCTTTCACCTGACTGGATATAAGACAGCTGAGGTGTAAATAATTATAAACACTTCATAGGACTTTGTAAATCAAAATATTCAGTGGCCGTCTTACTTTTTGTGTGTAATGGTGTGGAGCACCCAGTCTAAATGGGGGCATTAAAATATTTTCAGGTAACTTCAAATTCTGTCTGGAAAATACCAAAGAAGGCCTTTTTCTCATTCCATCTTTCTCATTACTATACACAGCACAGAGAACCCACCCCACTGTGATATGTACAACAAAAGCAGCACAGTAAAAGGTGACATTCTGAGAAATCTGCTGGATTGTTTATATGTTGCATGATGTATATAAACTATTTCTTGGTCTGGGTACACTCCATATAAGGTAAATATAGGATATCTGTCTTATACAAAGTTGAATATTAACTGACTTTGGCCTGAGGTCTGGACAGTACAAGGAGTATTCTCTTGTAAAATTAGATCTGAAATTAATGCAAAAACTCTTCTTTATAAAAAATATATATTTGTTTACGACCAAATGTCTTGCATGTGCTTCAATGTTGAAAATATTACAGAGAAGGAAACATCTGTTAAATCACATTTTCTGATTCACAAGGATTAAAAAGATGGAACAACAGTGTAAAACGCTCCAAACAATTAGCCTGTGAAGTGCTCCAAGACTTTTAATTCTTTTTTTCCCTAAGCACTAGAAGGTTGTTTTCCCTTTGTGAATGTGATTTCAGAGAGGAACAATGTACGCGAATTAACATAAAAACAGGTTGTTCAGTGTTCACAGTTCTCCTAAAACCTGCTTGTTACATCTGGTGCTGAATATACCCTTTAATGTAATATACCCTTTGATATTTAACAGATTTAACATCCACTGGAGGCTTATCACTCATGTCATGAGCACTACTTAGGATCTAAGCAGGTCATATGAGACCTGGCATCCTAACAAGGTCTTGTCTTGAAAATGCCTACAATGAATGGTACTGAATAACTCTCTGAAAAGGTTCTGATCGCAGCCTTTTTAGTATTCCCAGGCCTGACTAACTATTTAACTTTGTTTCCTTGACTGTGTTAACGTTAACCAGGACTCGGGCTAACTCATTTCCACACACAGCTACACAAAAGCTTGTGCCAACAAAAGAAAAGTGATGGCACAGAAGTGGGACTAAACTAAGTGCTTCTTTTAGCAGCAGTACATACTTAGGCTGCTTGAGAGGCTTCCTAGAAGCCTTGCCAAAATAGCACTAACCTTTCTGAAGTGAGAATAGGCTAAAATCCTCTATTTTCTTGGATGGTAGTTCCATTATCAAAAAAAAAGAAAAAAAAAAAAAAACAAGAACAGAAGCAGCACCTGGACAGTAAATGGCTGTTACAGCTTGTTGCTTGCCCTACAGATTGCTGGTCTACATGGCAAGCTGTAGAGAGAATGGACAGAAGGCAGCAGAAGGCAGCAGAGCAGCACTCCAGCAGGCACCCTTACCCCCTGAGATGGCACCGGTCTTCAGGAACACACTCCCAAATTTGTAACTGCAGTGGAAGTGCTAAGATAAACTTGGAGCAAACTGTTTCAGATACAAATAAGCTTCAGGTTTTTAATCAGGGTCTGCTGTAGTCTGGAAGTAAGGGCAGCTGGAGAGTTACTAGAGTATGAGAGGAAAGACATCTTGCTGTGTCTTGCTACAGTTATTGTGAATATGTATTTGCTATATGCATATAGTTTTCAAAAATACTCTTTAACTGGGATAGTGAGAGAGATGTTAATGAAGTCAAATAATTTAATCAAATGTTTTATATTAGATAAGAATAGCTCTCCAAAATTATTAGTAATTTCTAATAAACCAGACTTGATTAATTAAGAAAACAAAGATCAAAAAGTGAATGTAACACAGCTCATATCAAGCCACAAATCATAGCTAAGCAGTGTTACCAAAAGACCTCTACAACTGGACAGATATTTATTTTCTATATTAGCAAAAATTTCTAAAATAGGAAAAGATAAATATACTAGCAGAATGACATTCCATGAATGTCCTGTTGTGAAAGTGTTGACTGAAATAAAATCTTGCAAATATTTCCTGAAAGCTAATGTATAGAGCCCAGAAAATTTCATCAGCCTTATGATATAGATTATAATGAAAATTCAACGTGATTTAAGATATTCCTCATGAGTGAAAAGATTGTGGAGTCCTAAGGGATTCAGTCTCCTCTATAATTCAACTATTAAACTAGAACAATTATAATTGCTACTATGAAACACATCAGGGAGTCAGTAATTTCATACTCTTATGTTAGTGTTAGTTTATCTTTGAAAAAAGTGAATGTTCTCATGTGCATTTTTGTTGGAGCAGAAAGCTTAGTTGAAAAAAAGACCACTGAGCATCACTGAAGCAAAATGCCAACACCAGTGACACGCTCTTTCCACAGAATTCTGATGACACAAAGTAGGAAGAATTCCTTTTTTGTGCCATCCTGGCTTACCACTTAGCAGGTGGAGAACAAGCTACTTCATCCAAAATAGTCAGACAAATAGTTATTTGCATGATTACAGACAATTGTCTCATTAAAGCGTCAGTGCCCAGATTATCAAGGCTCTTCCCTTTTTTTTTTATTTTTGTCAGAAAAAACATATGTGACTATCATCATTTAAAGTCTAAAGAATGTTGTTAGGAACAACTGGTAGAAAATATTTTCTTTGAGACAAGTACAGTTGAAAAATATACTTTATCCAGTAACCCTTTTATTAAGATTTCAGAATGTAGAGACAAGAGGACTTCCAGAAGACCTCAGAACAAAAGGGCTGATGGAGAGAAGAACTCTATAAAAGCCAAACTCATTCTGTCTAGTGTTAGAGTTCAAATGTGAGTCACCAAGACATCATCTTCGTATGGGTTAAAAAGTATTTCAGACAACATAAATATAGAATAAAGAACATCACTGATTTTCACTGTTAAAATGCTTTCCATGGCTGTTTTGACATGAAGATGAAGTTGTCTCCACCACAATGAATTCCTGGCTGCTCTTTAAGTAAAAAAAGTTTTTATTGTGTCACAGAGATGTTTATCAATGCAACAGGTAATTCAAAAGTAGATTTTCCCAAAGTAAAGTAAAGCTCTGTATGGATTCCTTCATCATACTCATGTTAGAGGTTCCCTCTAAAAAAATGAAATGCCAGCTAAGTTACTTCTCCAGCTTTGATTCAGAGAGAGGAATCACCTTCCTGAAAGCTATGTTCATTGTAAATGGATCCTTTAAAGCCCTCAGATAACCTATTTATAAAAAATTTTGCTTAGTATTTAAAAAATGCTCAAGTTCAATCATCAAAGTCCTAAATAAGAACAAGGTAATTCTAAGTGTAAATTAATGAATAATTGTCATTATCAATTCCAGTACTTTTATTGACATATTTTCCAAACACTTACTACAAAGATGAACTTACAGAAATCATACCATTAATTATATATGAACTACCTGAAACAAACAGCTGTATAAATGCTCTAGAGATGACAGAGATGCTTGGAGCTCCTCCTAAGCTTTTGTTAGGGGAAAAAGTGCAAGAAAGAGAAATGCTTATCTCCACCTCGGAAGTCCGATCAAAACCCACTCACTATTTTTCTCCACAGCCTTTTGAAAAAAAACTCTGTATAGTTTCCTGGAACAGATCACAGTAATAAACTTCATGTTAAGGGTTTTAAAACCACCAAAACTGTAAAATCAAGAATTGAAATTATTCCTAACACGTTTTTCCTTGATCACCATCTGTATAAACACAAGCATTCTCCTATAACCTGCGCAATACAGTCAAGTGAAATTACAGTTCCATTTTATTATCCATAAATGCATATTTTTAATGTCTTTACAGAAAAAATACAGATTTTGTGCTTAGTAAACACAAAAAAAGATTCAAAATTTTTGTAATATTAAAAATAAATTTTTTTATTAAACCTTTTTGTTTCATTGTTTAAAAAGAAAAGAAAAGAAACTTACACATCTTCAAAATCAGTGGTTCCATTCTGGTTCCACTGAAAATAGAGTTGTTTGGCATCGTCTTACAGGATAGCCATGAATACTGAATACAAATATACTGGAAAAATGTAATTCCTAGCTTTAAAGTCCAGTTTCACAGATTTTTGATACACATTTCTTTCACTTAAAATTAGCTCATGGACACTTTAAATGTCCAGAATGCACATGAAGTTCTGATTCTTTTCAGATGAGCATCAGAACAATGAGAAATACTGAATTTATGGGATTAGGAGTCTAGAAAACACTTACACAGCACTCCACATAAAAAACTACTCAGCATTAAGGTTCTTATCACAAAGCAAAAGAGCTGTTGAAGAATTAGCAGTGGGAAATGATAACTCCATAAAATAAATTCTCTAAACTGATATGAGAAATGCAGCATGCTCTCAATAGCTGTACGCTGGAAACATATCCTTTAAATGAACCTATTTGTACTACTTTTACAGACTACTATTTTTTTTCTTAGCAACTCATCTTTCATTTCAGGTTCTTTCTTTAAAAAAATTAAAATAAAATGGGACAAACTACTTGTCAAATCTGGTTTTATTCATTAAGCACTTAAAACAGGAAAAGGAGAACACTGTAAAATTTAGTATTTTCCACAGGGTGATCACTCCTAAATATACTTAAATGTGCTAACACATTCTTCCACAGAACTTTTAAATATCATGATCTTTCCAAAAAGTAATTATTTTGCATACAAAAAAAAGCAACTTTCTCTATATACTAACTGGTATATTATATTCAGTTATATTGATTTTTTTGCCTGCAAAATATATAGCATTCTTTTTGAACTATTTTCCTTACGTTACCTATATATGTTGCTTACAACTTATAACAAATACATTTTAAAAACATAGAAAAAAAAATAGGAGTTTGACCTGTATACATTTTCCAAGATACACAAGACTAAGCATAACACAAATTTTTAAAGCAAATCAGGTTCAAATGTGTATCTAGAATATGCATAAATTGCTGTTTTCTCCATTTGACCCAGGAAATTTACTTACATACTTTTCCAATCAGCCGGAATAATAAATCAAAGATAACAGACAAAACTTCAATATGTATGCAGAAGTATTGTAAATGTTTGAAGAACTTTACATTGCACATTCTCCTAGAATATACATCCTTCAGAGTAAAAAAATTCATAATACAAGTGTGGTTTGTAATAAATTTGTATTTAAATTTTAGATGAGAGACACTGTCGGAGTCTAAGACATCCCTTTGGGAGTCCAGAGTTGCTGAGACCCTGGTCAAGGGGCTCTGAGACCCTGGAATGATGCCCAAAACATCTGTGGGTTTGATTATAGCCCTTGAAACAAATTAGCAGCTTTATATGAGAACCTAAAATCACAGTAGTTTAAGTAGTGTTATCATAAAGTGAAAATATAGATTGTAGGATTTTTGGGAATGGGAATTTTAGAACACAAGATGGAGGAAAAAGCACGTGTTTGGTCTTTCTTTGTTCTTCTTCTTCGTCTCCATTTTCTATTGTGGAGTTGGCACTTTTGGATTGGTTTAGAGTAGAAGTTCACTGTCTAACATAGATGATAGTAATTGGGAAATAATTGTAAACATCATGTACGTAGTTTTTAGTATAAAAAGATAACACCGCCCTGAGGGGCAGAGAGTGTGCCATGGCTGCCCTGCAAGACAGACCTCGCTGGGCTGAGAGAAAATATTACAGATAAGAAAATAATAAACAACCTTGAGACCGAGAAAACTAAAGAGCTCAGATTTATTCCACTTCGGGCACACGAACTGCCAGACAAGAACTTTTACACATCTTGGGGAAAACACCAAAAACGGATTCTGAGAGACACATTAATATGAATGAAAATTCCTTACTAGTAGATTAATACTCAGTGTTGACAATGGTAATCCAGTTTTACTGGACAACATTTATTCTTATATTTGGTCAATTTCCATAATCAGCTAAAAAGTTACTTTCACACTGTTGTGTTCAGAAAATGTACATATTTTTAGTTTTGATCAGATAAAATAGTCTTTACACAGTTTGTATTTATCTTTCTAAACTATCAAGTTAATTGCTTCCAACTTTTTATAAAAGAACCAAAGCAGCTTTTATCTTCTCCATTTTATTATCTGTGAGAATATAAAATGAGTATTTTCTTAATTAAGAAAAATACTTCCTAAAAAAATCTAATTGCAGATGGAAAGACAAATGTTTGGTAAGGACAGGTTCTAGAAGCTATTAAAATAGTTACTTTTATAATGCTTAGGCAGATGGATAAGATGATTGAAAACTTTTGAACCAATTATTACTTCTTTGACGCACAAATTGCCTTATTAGTTACTGAATGTGCTGTATACAAGAATTTTCGTTTCTTTTTTCTTATATTAATTTGTTGAGTTACAAAAGATTAGGGCTTTTTCATTACTCTCAAAGTATACATTATCAAAGCTCCAACCATATGACTGGAGAATTACTTTTCTTAATTCAGTGTATTTGCACTTCTTGAAAATATGTCCAAAAGTGCATTTTATGGCACCTGGATAGGTCCCTGATCTGAAGTGAGTAGGCATACAGAAAGGCATACTTTTTATGAGAACAAATTTTCTTTTTTTTTCTGAAAAATAATCTATTATATTCTTAGTGATAACACAAGACTTTTGCCAAAGAAAGATAGACCAACATATATAGGATAAGGCTTTCAGTCATAATCAAAACAAGGATGTTTTAAGTGTTATTTCCTTGGAAGAATTGCTAAGATTTTTTTCCTGAATCAACACTATTTTAACCACTATTCTAAAGCACTGCACCTTACAAGTAACCATAAAGAAAGTTAAGCCTATCCTGATATGTTAGGAAATAGTTTTCTTAATGAAATTATAGGATTTTACTCTCACACTTCTGATCTACACAGAGCATATAAGACAAATTACTGAAAAAACATGTTTTCAAAAAAATTCAGCTCAAGCACTCTTCATCAATCTTTTATGATGCAAATAACATGACCATAAGTTATTCATTTTGTGTTTCTTGCTTTGCTCCAGACAAGATCTTTAGTTTTCAAACAGCAACCCTGATTAATTACCTGTGTGTGCAGTCCTTACCCTAGGCAAGGAGAGAATCCATTCCTTGAGCAGGTTCTACCACGGGTGTCTAAAGCATTCTGCAGGACTTTCAGTGACACTGGACACATCAGTAGCACACCATGGGTGAGTGCCCAGCCCACCAGAGACTCCTGTATTTAAACTATGCTGAGCCTGCTCATCTGTTAAGGAAAACTCTATGTCCAGCCATCCTGGAGCCACTCTGGCACGACCTGAGCTGGGATGGAGGCACCTTCCCAGCTACATCCCCACGGTCACACCAGGTTTCCTCACCAGCTCGACCCCAGGTTTCCCACAGCAGACTCTCAAAGGTCTCTAGACCTGGTGCAATAGCAAAGCAGCAGCTCAAGCTGGGTGCCTTCAAGAAGGGACCCCGGAGCTTTTGTAGCCTCACAGTCTAAGCACAGGAGAATCTGGGGTCCATGGCTCCTGCTGTGTCCGAGTGTCCCATCACTGGCCCACTTTCCCTGCGCCCTTCGTTGTGCAAAGGAGCAGCAGCTCCCACCAGCCAGGGCTCAATCAACCTGCAACTGGTACTGCAGCTGCACGCTGAGCTACCTGCACTTCCATGGAGTCCTCAACACTTCCAGAGTTTGGGAAGGGCCCCTCTCCAGGTGCTGCCAAAATAAGTGGACTTACTGCTGCCCTTCCATTGAAAATTAACTTGAGTTAAATGATAACATATATATTCCGTGTTCCTTCACAGTGACCTTACTCAACCACTTTCTCTTGCATTTCAGAAAGAAAAGGAAATAAGGATTATCCTTTAAAATAAAAAAAAAATTGATCATTTAAACTAAACAAATCTGTTTAGATCTGTTAAACTAAAGAACTGTTCTTTTAGCTATGATGTGGGAAGTTAACCTAGTCATAATTTCTGAAAATCCTGCATATGTGTATTTGTAACCTAAACTCCTCGAAAATTAGTCATTTTCTATGAAGTAATTGTTTCCATTAAGGAAATTACTGTCTTAAACATGGAAAGAGCCAATACCTCTAAAGGGTATTAAGTCATGAAAATGTTTCTTTTAATGAAAGTCTTTTTAAAAAGTCTCTATTAAAAAAATAATTTTCTGCAACATATCTTCCAGGTTTATAGAACAGGAATATACATCAATCAATATAACAGATATCTCTTTTTCTTTTAAAGTAATGGATGTTAGGGAAAAGCCATTTGCTGCCTTCTCTCAAGACTGATACCTCAGGAAATTCTGCTTGAATTTTTTTCCATTAAAAGAGGAAATAAATGGGATAGTATGAAGACTATTTGTCATAACAATTTTCAGAGTTTAGCAAAGTGAATACTATTTATTGTGTAAATATTCTGCACACCAGCTCACAGAGACATCATATACCCAGAATGATGTGTGGGAAACACCCAACTTAAGCATAATGTACTCATATTATGACACCAGAGACCACCATATACCAGGAGAAAAAATAAAAGTATTGCTAAGATATCTGAACAATTGCATTATTTATTAAGGACATCTGCTGTATATCAATTCACAGCATTCTTTCCTGGCCCACCAACAAAATAAATGTAAGAGATCAAAGACTGAAAACCGCAAAAACAAATAGCGAGACATTAAATAACAGCAACATGAGGTAAAACTGTGAACAGTACCAGTAGTAAAAGTTGTCTTAAAACCATAAATGGTATTAAACTAAGATAATATTTTACAAAGTCTATATTTAACAGATACATGCAAACAATGCAAGGACTATGGAAGGAGGTTATGACTGCTCTTCCAGGTTAATTATGCTTTTACATCACTGATAAGTTTACTACCTGCAGTTTTGCTGTCAAAAGCACGTTTCTTCTGATTTTAATGCATCACTTAAATTTTATACTTTCAGGAATATTCACAATAAAACGTTACATCTGATATGGAATAAATACATTCTGGCTTTTATAACATTTGCCTCCAATTTTCATTATTTTCCCTTATTTGGGGTTGCTCTTGCTCACTTTAATAAAGTTTATTTGGATACCTCCTTGATATCAATTAGATTGAATATTTCTCAAACCTCAGATATATTTTACTATCTCAGCTCTGATGCACTGGTCCATATAGCAGCATTTTCCTTAATATTGATAAATTTAACAAAATCTAAAACCTCCAAAACACTCTGAGAAATTTTTGGATTCTGTCTCCCTAGCTGTTTCCTGCCTACATTCATAAATACTGCTTTATGTGCCTTCTGAATGTGAGGTAATGTTCAAAGTAAGTAATTAGTAGCGCAGTCTGGTCACACACTATGCTCTCTACAGGGATATAATTCTAAATAAAATTAATCAGTGAATCAGAAGACCTATTTTGTAGCCAAGATTTCATGCTGTACTTAAGGGTCTACAAAATTAAAAAATAAAAATTAAGATTTTTAACATCTTTTAGGCTCTACTGTTTGCTAACATTGTTGTTTCTATTGATCTCCTACTGAGGATAAAGAAAAACAGCCCCAGCAGTGACTACCAAGTCCTTTGATGAAGTACATGTTGGACTAGAGCATAATTTGTCTGGATGGCAGCAGATCTTATCCTATTGCCAGTTTGTAAAATGCACCAGAAGCTTTGGCACCTGTTCAGACCTGTAGTTATGCAAACACACAGGGAGTCTGCAGAGTACAGTGAGAAGTAAAGGAAAGAAGCCTGTAAATAGAATGATCTGCTTGTCTTCCCACCTTTTTCTCAGTAGGAGTTTCTGAGTAAGGCCGTATGTTATGGACCTCTGCCCCATAACCATTTTTCTAACCCAAGGACCAAAGGTTCAACTTGGACTTGCTTGACTGTCTCCTGGATAATATTCTGGGAACAGATTCAGGATAGATGTGCTCAATACAATGGAACTACCTGAGTCTGAGCCAATATCTGCTTTACAGATCTAGCTCCAAAAGCTGACCAAGACCATATCCATATGATGATATCTTGCTAAAATAAACATTAAAAAAGGTCTATAGGAGGTCCTGATTCCCATATGTGAATGTAACAAACAGCCCTTTCTCTCTGAGGACAGAAACCTCTGTGGAGACTCTCATATAAACAAATTGGTCTTTCAATTATCCAGTAGATCAAGTATTAAATTAATACATTAAGCATTCACCAGAATAGGAATAGGAAAATTCTAGTCTGCTGAATATCTAGTCAGGTGAATATCCCAATTACTAGGTGTGGGTTTCTTGCTAATTCTTTAATTTACTTGATACGTGTGGAAAGAAGCAGCTTCCTCATGAAGAACACATGAATACCCTGCCTTGTCCCATAATTGAGTCATTTAACTAAGTAATAGTGTTCATTCCTATAAAGAGGAGAAGTGCACTGAAAGTCCAGGAAATTAAGCCTGTGTGTTTCAAAAGTAGTTAAATATTAAGGCAACACTACAGGGAGTTTTAGGGGGTTTTCTTTTTTAATCAACCAATTGTTTTGATGCTGAACCAATTGCGCTCTGGGAATATAGGTCACAGGCAATTCATTCTCTATTGACAATTGGGAACTTTTTGTTCTTTATTTTGTGAGGCTTAGCTAGTTTACTAATTTCGAATATAGCCATGTATTCTCCTCACTTGTAATATCTGTTTCTTTACCTATCCATGCTTTATCCTTTTCCTGTCCTGTTTTCCTGTTATAAGACCTTTAAGTTTATATATAAGACTTCCTGTTATGGGACTTCAGACTTATTTTGTATTTTCTGAAACAACAGCATCAAAATACTCTTGACTTGAGGAGGTTGGATAAAATACCCTCTATGAGAACCAGAATTCTTTTATCTCCCAATCTTTCAAGCAATTCCTTTGCACTTAGTTTTTACGTCTTTATAGGGTAGAAAAAATATTAATTTCTAATGCATTAAAAAAAGGAAAAGCAACTTTAAAATTTATCAAAATGCAACAAACAACCACCCTCCAACTCTATTACTTCAGGCCCACCTTGCAGAAATTGATGTAAGCATTCAATTTTCATTTAATTTCTTATTTCCATTCGGGACAGCAGCATCATCTGTGAAAGCCTTGAGACTGTCAAATACATATAAATTAGATATAAATCTCCTTTTTTTTTTCCATTGTAAATGCACCATATATGTCATTAACCACTGTGCATCATCAACCATACTAGCAATTTGTAACTATTTCCTCATATGAGGTAAGAAGCACGAGGGTACTTTATATCATTGATGTCAATGACTAACTCAGTTTCCTCCATAATTCTGTCAGCTATGTCATGTCATGAATGAAGCTTCAGCTATAATTAACTGGCTTCCTAGGGTGAAATCAGAGTTTTAGTCAATATTGCTTAAGTTTAAACAATAGCTCTTGAATTCTGTATAGCACCTGTCACTGTTCCGTCTTTGAAATGCTTAACAAAGGTGCTCAGTCTTTTTCAACAGCCATTAGGAAGAAAAGCCAGCGTGGGTGGCAGCCTGTATTATCATATTCCAGATAATTGCCTTTCTGTAGGCAATTTTCCTCCTAGCTGTTTTGCATGCAGTTATTATGAATCCATTGCATTCTGATAGCACCCAGATGCTCAAATTGAAATCACAACCCCTTTTGTTAAGAGACTGTACAAAATATTCCTAAACTAATTTCTGTACTCAAGAGTTTGGATTCTAAACACACAAAGCAGACTAACAAACTCATATAAATGGAAAAATATCCTCACATTGAAGAGAAGGATAATTTCAAATGTTGCACTTGCTAATAATCACAATGCTCAGCAGTAACTCATTTCAGATGTGGGTCTTACATCCTGACCTTACTAACAGGAATATTTTAATGATAGTTAATCAGAATTTTTGCAGCTGACTTCTAAGAAATTAGGAATTTACTTTATGAATCCAGGTCCTGTAGAAATCAGATCTGTGTGATGATAATATTTTAATGCTGTCTAATGTTCTAAAGCACTGTTTCATAGACTTTTTAAAAGTGACTATGCCAATAGTTGGCTATAACCTTCATTCTTCATTTCTTGTTTTCTTCTTCACATATTTTGATCTGTGGTATGGCATGAGATAAAATCTAAAATTAAGTCACTTCAAGAATTATCTTAAAAGCAGAACAGGTTATTGATTATGTCATCATGCTTCACACATACTGAAAAATCATACCTGATGATTGTAAAAAAACTGTATCTAATGATAGGATACATTCAGTGTCTATAGGAAAAGAACTTTATATCTTCCAGGACTGATACCTGTTGATGGCTCACCTTTGCACAGAAGCAAAGAAAAAATTAGCAGACCCACCTTAACAACCACTGAAAACTCACTGTAAAAAAAAAAAAAGAGGGAACTGTTACTACTTATTTTCAAAAATGTGACTAGGGTATTTGGAAATTGATACATACCTATCTCCTACTCATTATTGACACCTAAATTACATGAAATTTTGCACAGTAATAACGAATATGATTCTTTTCTATTCACTCATTTAAAGACATATATCAAGTCCAGCAAGCATCTAGAAAAAAACCCCAACTGTTTAGTGTGTATATGCTTTACAACTGAGTGTATTTTATGTAACAGATCTTGAAAAATAGAGGGTATGCTTTATATCTAAAACAAAAAGAAAAATTATACCCCAGTGTATCATTATGGAGAGAGACCATAAATTGCCCTTGATCAGGTCTATACAATTATGCTTATTTGTACTAAGTACTAAGGACTTTGTACTAAGCACTAAGTACTCCAGGAACATTTTCCTAAATATACAATTCAATTAATGATATCAGAAACAAATCAACTATCAAACATGATATTATTATTTGGAGAAATGAAGAAGATTTTTTTTTAAAAGGTACTTTTAGAAAATTACAGTTACCGTTTATTTGTCAATCCACTGACTAAAGTTAGAAAAAGTTTCTTGTGATTAATCATGCAAAAAGTACATCTCTTTCAAGCAGGTTTCCTATCCATATTTTTATTCTTATTCACTGGGCATTCCTTTTTTTCCAGTTTTGGTATGCAACAGAACCTCAGTAAGGATTTAGCATTTGCATAACCACCTTCCTGAAGAGAGACTTGTTTGGCACGACATAGAACCTTTAGTAGAAACCACCATAAATTCATACAGCAGAAATACATGCAAAAGCAATTAAACACCCATAAAAATGGACCATTATCAAATTTTATGCCCCAAAGGGCTGTGGGAAACAAATGAGATCTGTTTCCTAAAACTATGCAGGGTGGTTTTTACTTGGCAGAACCAAAATACCATAGCTGTTTTCTGACAGACCATTTTAATGGTCTTTGTTTTTTAGTGCCAAACATGTGATAACACCTAGATTTCATATAAATTTATATTACTACAATCTCTTTGTATTTAATGTAAATTAATAGAAAAACTTAAATATAAACATCCTTTTAAATTTCAATAGATCATCAAAGCATTTTATATTATCAAGAAGGTTTATTTAATTGATGTGACTTTGTTTATTTTGCCTTCCTATTTCAAGCATACTTACATAATGCCTTATATTTAAAAAAAACAAAATAAATTCTGTGTCAAATGACATGCCATAAATTACATGCTTCACACTGAAATTAAATATTTCAAAAGTATAATTTCAAAATATGCCATTCAAAATTTCAAAAGTAAGTCTTTTTCTGTCATTATGGAATGAATTTTTTTTTTATTTATTTATCCGGACTTTTAACATACATTATATTTTTATTCATGGTACTGGACATGAGGGAATGTGCATTTATTTTGCATAAGTAGCAAGGAATTACAATGCAGAGCTATGATAATTCAAATTATTGTGTTAATGACAGTTATAAAAACATGCATTCCTGTTTGGAATCCCACAGTAATTTGATCTTTATAAGTTAGGAATTATCATGTGTGATTGATTTTGTTTTGGAAGAGCACGCTGACTGGTATATCACGTAGCTAATCAACAGCATAGGGCACTTGGATACAGGAGATCATAGATACATAAAACTGCTTTTCTGTGATGTTTAGTCATCTTTATTATCCTATCTCATTTCATTAAAGCCTGCACACAGAAAAACTGAGTGTAGATTTCATGCCTTCTGAAATTCTGGTACTTGGGCTGCCATGGCAATTTTACACTTTAAATGGATAAAAACCTGTACTGTGAAGGAAGGAGCATTTATTTTCTAAATGTTATATAAACATGACTAGAAATGTTAGAGAACTGCAACCAGGTAACTCCCAATATCAATCCAGGCTGGAGCATGAATCAATTGAGTGCATCCCTGCCAAGAAGGACTTGGGGATGCTGGTGGGTGAGAGGCTGGACATCACCCAGCCACGGACACTCACTGCCCAGAAAGTCAAACATGTCCTGGGCTGCATCCAAAGCACCGTGGGCAAGAGGGGAAGGAGGGGATTCTGCCCCTCTGCTCCACCTGGTGAGGCCCCACCTGGAATACTGCATCCAGCTCTGGGGTGCCCAGCATAGGAGGGCTGGAACGAGTTCAGAGGGGGCCATGAAGATGAACACCATTCCAAGGAAGACAGGCAGAGAGAATTAGGCTTGTTCAGCCTGAAGAACAAAAGGCTCCTAGGAGACCTTATAACAGCCTTTCAGTACCTAAAGGGGCCCTCCAAGGAAGATGATGACAAACATTTTAGCACGGCCTGTTGCAATAGGACAAGGGGTAAGTAATGGTATTAAACAGAAGGAGGGATAATTTTGATTATGTATAAGAAAGACGTTTGTTGGGTTATTTTAAATGAAGGTAGAAGTATACTAGAACAAGTTGTCCCAAGGGGTGGTATATTGCCACCTGCTCCTCACATGGCGCACCAATCAACAGTGAACTCATGGCTAATGCAAGTGTCAGTCCCTTACGAAAAAACTTTCATACCTTTTTCTCTGTAAACGTATCACAGGCAGCTCCATACAACACTGACTCTTCTTCTTTCTCTCTTCCTGCTGCAGGACTGGCTAACTCCCTCCTGTCCCTATCACTACTGCCTGACCTTGTCTGTCCCTCACACAACATCTTATCCTTTCAGCCCCTTGAACAACCACCTGACCCTTCCTCCTCACAGCACAGCCAGCAGCCTCCAACTGCCTCTCCACCAGCCAACTCACTCTTTATAACACCCATCCTCCATGGACATAGCTGTGCCCTAGTAAAGGGCAAGGATGTTCCAACTCTTTGGTAAATAGTACAGCTGCAATTTATCAGGAGTGAGATTGCCTTCACCACTATCTCTATTCTCTTATAATCCATCCTCCCACAGTGGTAGATGCTCCATCCCTGGAAATATTCAAGGTTTTGGTCTGTAAAATCTAGTTGATGATGTCCCCACTCATTGAAGGGGAGTTCAACTTGATGGCATTTAAAAGGTCTCTTCCAACACAGACTATTTCATGATTCCATAACAATGGAATAGAATACAGAAAAATATATTAAGATTTTAGTATGCACCAAAAATTATGACAATCTTCCCACTCATAAATGTAACGTGGGAAAAATTTTTAAGCCCTAACCCAGAAACAGGAAGGTTACGAACAACATCAACTCCAATATTGTTTAAGGCAGGCAATTCTCACAAAGTGAGGAGGAAAAACAAGCCCATAGTCAGTAGAGTTGCTTTGCTACTCCAGATTGCAAAACTCTGCATGAAGTCCGCAGATTTGCATATCAAAAGACAAAAACTCAACTATTTAGTTTGTCATGCTCCATATCACAGGTCATTAGATCTCAATCATGTATCCCTCTGTTCAACTGCAGAAATTGATGTTTAATTAAGGGAAAAATTTGAGAAAACAATCCAATTTGGCTTTGGCACATTTACTACAAGAAGTATGAGGGAGACAGTAGCATCCTCCTCCTCCCCCAGCCAGCAGGATTTCAGCTGGAAGAAGTGCAGAATGTCCTACATTATTACTCCTGCCAGCCATGCTGAGGACTTTAAAGATAGTAAATTTAGTAACCCTATAGTAATTTTTTCCATCATTTAATTATCATCATTGTTAATAAGTGGTCTCAAATTTCTGATGCAAGTATCTGTGGCTCAGCTACCAGGCTCTAATTACATCTTTCTCTGGTGAATTTAAGTGCTTTTTGTTAACTGCTCTATACTCATATGTTGCAATCAAGTGACATTCTAATTTTATTTCAGTTAAAGTAAACTGATTGAGCTCAGTTCCACACAGCAAGATACTTTCTAATCTTAGGGACATGTCAGTAGGTTTTTTTTAAATCTGCCCCAATTTTTCAATGTTCTTTAAAAATTATGGATTTCATGAGCAGTACCTGAGTGCTATATATGAAGATCTACGACATCTTAATTTTTTTACAGATTCAAAGATTCCATTAGTCCCTTTTTTTCCTACCAGACTGAACTGTGGGAAAGAATTTGGAACAAGTTCTGCTCTGAAAAAAAAAAAAATCAGTGTGGGGATAAATTAAAAAAATTCTGCAGAATTCATAAGGTAATAACTAATTAGACAACTCAAGATTCAGGCAATCAGCAGAATGAGCCAATGACTTGTCATTAAACATCATTCAGCATCAACTCTTGATTGAAAACCATGTCTTCCCAGAGCATATTTTTTAATGGTGTTACAGAAGGAATACTACAAGTAATTTCCAATGTTAGTGCATAGTGTACCTTATGGAATCACAGAAGATCCTGAGTTGGAAGGAAACCAGAGGAATCATCAAGTCTAACTCTTAGCCCTGCACAGAACAGCCCCAAGAGTCACACCATGCACCTGACAGCCTTGTCCAAATATTTATTGAGCTCTGTCAGCCTTCATGCTGTGACCTTTTCTCTGTTCCAGTACCCAACCGCTCTCAAAGAACCTTTTTCTAATACCCAACCTAAACCTCCCCTGACACAGCTTCAGGCCATTCCCTTGGGTTCTGTCACTGGCCACCACAGAGAAGAAGATCAGTGCGTGTCCCTCCACTTCCCTTCCGGAGGAAGCATTTTAAGTACTTAGACTGTTTTCTGAAGTACTTCTGATTTCTTATCCAGGATATTTTAAATAAAGTATTTTTTAGCATCCACTTGATATTTTTTATCTACTTTTACATCTTTCTCTTTATNGGTTTTGCTTTTTCAAACCAGTACATTAAGAAATAAAGAAAAAGAAAATAATTAATTTAATTTTTAAATTTAATTTTTAAAGAAAATATTTAATTACTGTGAAGTTTCAAATGTCAGTATGCTGTTACTGTATTTTATAAATCACAAAGTCCAACATCTGGAAAGGAACACAAGATAAACTAGTCAATAAGCCCTTCAAAAGGCAGGATTTATTGAAAACAATCCTTCAAAATACTAGAAAAATATTTTTTAAGATACTTTATGGGCTACTATAGGGATTGAGCAGATTTTCTGAGAAGTTTTACTTTTTCATCATATTAATTTTGACTATGCCTTGGGTCCTTTAGCATCATATACAAAGCACTGAGAGAAAACTAATTCTTCCTTTTCTCTTCTCCATAGCTTTCTTTGTTCACACATTTATTTCCCCTGCTTTAACGACATCCTACAGTTTTAGAAGTTTGTTAGAATTATGCTCTGATTATGCAGATCTGCCCATACCCAAAATGAAAATGTCTAGAACCTTGCTGTTACAACTAGTTAGAGCTGGCTAGAGGCTTCAGCATTCTTGCGAACTCATCATTGCTGAGGGTTACAAAGCATTTGGCAGCCTAAATGTAGCTGTCCATGATATTTTCATCTTCATCAACCTTTCACTGACTTTTCCCTGAAATAGGCTACCAAAAACCTTTTTCTTTTTTCTGAGCAGATATATTATATCATTTACATGTAGCTCGTAAAATCAGACTATGACTTAAAGCTTCCAAATGAAACTTATATAAGAAAAAATCTCCTGACCAAGCAAAAGAGTTTAAAAAGGAAAAATGGCATATACTTCTTGAAGACACAAAAGGTGAGATAATTTTATGGGGTTTGGTTTTCTTTCTGGGTTTGTTGGTTTGTTTTATATTTCCATTGTCGACCCAAACTTAAAATCTGCTTCAGAAGTCATATTGGATATCAGTTTTAATTCATCACATGTCCCTCCCAAAGAAAGAATGATTATATAATCAGTATTAGTTTTGAGGTTTTATTCCTTTTTCAAGGTAGATGTTTTATTATGAACTTTTTTTTTGTCAGGCTCTGTGAGGGACAAATCTAACATGACTCTAGGATTTTTAACTGGAAAATCAGGTCTTATTAGGTTCTCTTTTTATGAAATTTGAAGACATACATATTCATGTGGCTTATATGATCAGAACTTAGAAATACTTTGTAAATTAGTTCCAGTTCTGTATAAACTTAAATGCACTGGCTTAAGAGTCTCTGAATCTATAATTTGTAAATAAGTATTTAGCACAAAACCAACAGAGGAATGTATCTGTGTACATCTTGATTCAAATATAAATAGCAATACAAAATAAACAATACATCTACCCTACAAATTATCTTCAAAGGTTTTTTTCTGTGGTTTAGATACATGCAAATGTGGAAGGGATCAGTTACCACTACTCAGCAATGGGCTTGCTGTTGATTACATCAGAATGTTAATTTCTGCACAGTGAAAAGTTGTCTGGATTTTCTGCTATGAAAACCTGAGTAACACCGCTTAGTATTTATGCATATCCACACACAAAAGGACACATAGCAGAAAATTTCTGGATGCGCTTTCATCCTAAATTACTTTTACTGCAAAAAAAGAGAAAAAAAGTAAATTCAGAAAGCATTGTAAAGGAAGAATATATAGAGAGAGAGGCTATGGAAACTATCAAAGATTACTTAAAATTCTATGAACTAGAAGGAAAAATTATCATTTGTGTTTGAATGTCTTTACTTTAAAGATACATTGATATTCCTGTGGGAGTTTTACAGAATACCTCACAGGCCACAATGAATCCCAAAATTCAGAGCATCTTGTGAAGACCTTTCCTTTTTACAATGTGTATAATTTTCTTCATTCTTTATAATACTCATTTCCTGGATTTTGATGAGTACTAGTTTAACTGACATATTTTTTTTCTTTGCAAGAAAAATATATATGATATTATTGTGGAATAGTGGACTAGATGAATTTTCTCCATTATATTTTTCTCCTTATAGCCTTCTTAACCCAGAATAACAGGTTCATTTTACAAGTCCCATTAAATGTGCATTTTTGCTTTCTTTGTTGCTCATAGAGTCTTCTTAATAACAACACAAAAACGTGAATAAATTGCCAACAAATGGAATTCTTCTTTGCATGGCAGATGAGACTATCTTTACTCTTCTTAAGCTCACCTGTGTTTCCATCAAAGGCAACTGAGTAGTGGGTGCTGAGTCAGGACCAATGATGCAAAGTACTCCCCAAGTGGGGAGAGGATCAAGGGTTGATTTGATCATATGGCATGGATGATTGATGAACAATCTTTCAAGCACTTGTGATGGAATTGCCAGGTGCTCCTGAAATTAAGGTAATACTGTTAGCCACTAATGTAATTAAAAGTCAGTGGCAACAGAAGAAAGATCTAAGAAAACAAAAGCTATTCCTGGCTCACAAAAGCAAGAGAAACAGATCTCTGAAACTGGTGGTATTCAGAGGTCATGCTATGTGTTTCAGTGTAGCAATGAGGAACAAAGAGACATGGACTCCTTTGTGCGTGCAAAGAAAATCACTTTATTGTAGAAACACTCCCCTTTTATATTTATAACTTCCACCGGACAACATAACCCAACAGAAGAAGGCACCCATTGGCTGCTCAGCTGCAGTGCTGCTGTCTGTTGGAGTCTATAAATCAAGTCTCTCTGAAGAATTCAGAGAGAAATCAGAATATAGGGATTGAATTAAAACCTTTAGATGGATTGAAGTATATTAAGTCACTCACACATAAAGTAGAGATGTAAGTTTAACTTTTAAAATAAGCAAGAAAGTAAGTAAGTAAGAATAAGTTTTAAGTGCTTTAGAGAATAATGATCTTTGATCCCAGTGTAGAAGTGCGAGTTCTAGTGAAGGCTGAAAACCATAGTCCTAGATACTAGAGTTTCCATAGAGACTCAAGGAACATAATTTTAGACATAATAGAGCTATAGTAAGAATATTGCTTACATTTTTCAGATAGAACAAGATAGAACATATGCGTAGTTTATATGTAACCTGGTGTGTTAAGAAACTCGAATTCTAATAGGTTAAGAAGTGGTTCAAGTTCATGTCTTAGCTTGTAGGGTAATTTGTCTATAAGAATCTATGCACTGGGGAGAGATTTGCTTTAGCTTTTGTTCATGCTCTCTCACTTTTCTTCTCTCCTCACCGCCATCATCATTGCCCAAAGAAGATGGGAGCTGCTGCAGCATCATCAGCCCTCCTGGGACCTCAATGGAGGCAGCTTCTACTTCCAATTAGAACTTTACTGATATTTAGGACTCTATACCAAAAACTTTAGCATGGACTTTAATGCTTGTGACTCTGTGCCTTTCAAGACTGATGTGCCTTTGCAATAAACATCTTTATAGCAACTATTAGCTGCTCAGCTCTTTAAAGAAAACAACCACAACCTGACAGCTGTCCACACATCCCACCACCCAGTCAGCTTCCCCTTCAGCTACTGTCCATCCACGTGTTCCTCCTCACAGCTGCCTCAGCCCCAACTGGCTTCCAACCATCCAGCCTGCAGCTGTGCCTTCTTACAGGGCCTTCTTGGGAGCATAAGCCTTAACAACTTTAAAAAACATAACCCCATATTCCACATTTCAGCAAACATACAAAATGACGCTGCACACTACAGTTCATTTTCATCGTGATCTCTGTAAGAACTTTCCTATCATTAACAAAATTAATTACAGCAAGTCAACCTCTAAGCAGCTTTACAAAGTCTTTCAATTTACTGCATTTTTTTAAAAACTGGCTAATGTTAAATTTGATTTAGTGACACTTTAATTCAAACAAGTTCTTTGAAAAATTTTCTTCTTGTTTTGATACATATTTGAAGTACTTTTATCAAAAAACTCTCTGGGAGCTCATGTCATGTTAGCTGCAAATTAAAAGAAGTTATTTCACAGTGCCCAATTAGAGCATTTTTGTTAAATTTACCCTTAAACACCAGGGCAACAAAGGGAACAGACTAAAGCCAAAATCTAATCCTTAAAACGCATGTAATTAAATTGCCACAATATGCTTAATTTCCAGTGATCTCCAATTTATTTACTGTGTGCAGTCCTTTTCCTTATGTACTCCATTACACATATGGGAGCATACATAATTTGAAACTGCTATTCTATATATATATTAACAATGTTTTTTTCTGATTTTTGTTTTAGGATTTGTGAGTGTTGATCACTGTTGTATTACAGTGATGGATACTTCTCTAATCAAGTGAGGCAGTGAAACCTAAAGTGATTCATCTTACATATGTCATTCATCATGTGTACTGTGGTGGTGTTAGCTGTCCTGAACACATCCAGGACTGAAATCTGGCCAACTAAGATGTCTAAAATTAAAATTCCTAGGATGGTTTACTTTCATAACTTGCTCATGTAAAATTCTACCCACACTATAATGCCCTGTTTCGCTCTGCTCAGCTCATCAGTTGATCAACCAGCTAATTGGTAAAAGCATGTCAAAACCATTAGAGGCAATGAGATCTGCTGACCCCTATAACAGCCAGGAGTCCGTGAACATTTCTCTGGGACTCAAATTTAGTGAAACAGTAGCAATGCATGAGTGGTTGTCACTACTTGTAAGTCAACATACCCAGCTGGACTGAGCTGTATAAATGGAAAAAAAACAGGAAAATATAAAAATTTCTCACCTAGTTCCAGCTTCCCCAGCCCACAGACAAAAGAAGCAATATGACACACTTTATATTTGTTTGTCTTTACAGTAGATCTGACTTGGAGAATGCTACTGAGGATTCCACGTTTCTGTGAGCACCTTCCTCAGCCTCCAGGCTTTGTGACTGATCTTTACTGGCATTCATTGCTGCAAAGGTTTTGAGATATTAATAAAATCTTGTCTGACCTCAAAGAGTATCTGGAGTTCTGTAAGTTCCTCAATCACCACTCCAGTGTAGTTCTCACAGCAAAGCAAAGCACACCTTTCTCAGAAAATTCCATTACTTGAATGTGAGGGAGAATTACCAGAGAACCCTTAAGCTTCAGGCACCAACAGGTGTATATATAAAAGATAGAACAGAAGTTTTAAATATCTCTTTAGTTTGACTAAATTGGTTAAACTAAATACCTTTTAGTTTACCAGCATGCTCTTCCTGGTAATTGCATTCTGTTATCTTCTCCTCCTCCAACAGTGATTTCTTCCAGAAAAACAAATGTAGCTCCTCAGGAGGTGTGCCTACTCTCGTCTTTTTCCTATGCCTAGCTTTTTCCTCCAGTCCCTCAACAGTTTCAGTTTCTCAGAGACCATGAAAAGCAGTGTTAGAAATAGATAGGCATCCCAACAGTGAAAATAAGGTGTAATCAGAGCATTTTTGACAGCAGGAATATGACAGAGGAGTGGGGCTAGCACACACTCATACAAAACTCTGCAAGAATTGTATCTGAGGAAAAACAAAATGTGATGATCATGTCAGAAACACTTGGGATATCAGACTTCCTTAGAGAAATGTAGCTTTCATGATCCAGTGTGCGGGGGTCATCCATTACTGCTACTAAGCCAGGTACCCCACTTATTCAAACATGAGTGTAAAACATCTGTGATACCTGACACTGTTAAGACACAAAGAATGGACATTTTTCACACAAAGGATTCGCATCCAATAGAAGGATTATCTCTCTCACACTTCTTATGTTAAGCTAGATATGTATTTTTACCTTTGGGGAGAGTTTTGAGATCTCATGAATATCAGAAGAATGCTTGTCCTATACGGGTTTTGTTTCCTTATTAGTAATTTTGAATTTAGTGGCCAATTTCCTGCAAATGCCATAAAATATTAAACACCAAGCCTGCAAATTTTCCTATTAAAAACAAAGAAAATTTTTCTCTAAATATTTGAAAATGTAGAAGTCTTGTCACTCAATTCTCTATCCTTTGGAATAAATTTATGGTAAACCAAAATAGGATAATAAAATTATACTCTATAAATCTATTCAGCTGATAATTTACAAAACTATTTCCAAGCTTTTTTCTTTCCCCCAATACAATGCACCCCAGCTTTCATCTACAAAAGAACTCATATTCTGCAAAAATATCAAAGTTGCAAGTATCAGATTTTTCCTTTCCTCCTCTTTTTTTTGTAAAGACATTTTAGTATTGCCTTTCTTGTCTTTGTTTCCAAATTTAACGAAGGTAAGTAGTTTATAAATTCATTATTTTATTTATTATGGATTTGTTAATTTTTTAGCATATTAACACACTTTGTTCATACCATCAGCAACTGTTTGGAAATGAAGAAAGCACTAAAAATAAAGTAGAGCTATCAAGTTCACCTTCTGGTAAAAGACAGGAAAGTAGCCTTTCCTTGTCATGTAAACTGAACAAAAATATTGCAAACACAATGATGTATATCCTAAATAGTCACATTGAAAATGCTGTTCCTCTTGCACAATTAATTTTTTAAGCAATTAAAGGTATTATTTTTAGTATCTCACAATCTACTCATCTAATTGATCCAACCAATGATAATCACAGCCCATCTGCTTCCTTCAAACTCCCTTTCAAGGGTATCAGCACACTTCAGCTGCACTAAGCCACAGTTACTAAGGCAACCAGTGTGTGAAGCAGGCAGAAGCTGTGCTTATTCACATTAAAATATTCTCCTGCCAGAAAAACTCTACAAAATTATGTATATCAAAAGCTACACATTTGCATGCAAGAAATGTTTATGAAAGAACTTCAGAGGAGAGGGAAATACATGCTCTATTTTTCTTTCTTTCCTTTTTTAATACTTTTATGTTTGTGGAATAAGGAAATAGAGGTTTCATATGACACAAGATAAATAGCAAGTATACGGGGCAAGGTATGAAGATATCCAAGTGTGCAGCAGATATAGAAGTTCCTCAAAGTGCCTGCTATGTAAGTCTGAAGCAACAACACAGATTTATGTTGATAGATAGAGTTTCTCGCATGCTCACTGGGTGATGCCAGCTTAGACTGCCCTATAACTGCCCTATAAGTCCTTTCCCAAATCCCAGGCCTGGATAATTTTAAGCTTGAGGGGGGAAAAAAAGCCCCATCCCTTTCCTCATGCTCATTTTTTCTCAGTAAAGCATGACATGTACTTTTTATCTAAATATTTCACCATTTTTCTTATACTAAATTTATTCAGAAGATATATTCTTATGAGGAGACAACAAATACAAGGTTTTTGAAATGCCTGAGAGAGTACCAGATAGAATGAAAACATTTGGGGAACACAAAACCAATTCTATGTCTTTCAGCAACATCCACAAAACATTCTACCCTAATCTCTAATTCATTGCAACTATAAAACCTCTCCCTCTCTTACTACTTTCACCAAATGCAAAACCAATTAGAATTCTGTGGAGGAATAAAGCCTCTGGGGTTATAAAAGGTAAATAATATGTTTTGATGAATTAGCTAATATTAATGTAGCAGAAATAATCACACTGCATGCTGAAGGCTGAGACACTAATTGTGTCTTGCATCTTTATACACAGCTGACACTATTTAAAAAGGCAGATAGCACAGCTTTGAGGAGGCAAAATTCCTTACTGGGAACATAGGAAACATCTTCCTGTTTGAATGGAGCTACCAGGAGAGCTCACCTTTGGAATGGTCCCCCCTATAGTGAAATGTTAGCAGTTTTGTTCAGAGGTAGGCAAAAATTTTCCTGTGGAATTTAGTGCTTCAAAAGTGGTAGATTATTGAGCTCCAAAGTATTAGTTTGATCGGCCATGTTTCTTCATCTGTGTCCCACTTGAAAGATTTATTCTGCTTTAAGCACCGAGGAGAGGATTTGCTTGCCTGCTTCCAAATTATTCATAAAAGCATCCTTTTATGGTTGGTAGAGAAACTGGAATTTATAGAAAACAATTTATCCACACAGTTTTAGCCCTGTCGGAGAAGTGGAGTTGCATCCTACTCATCCCTGTTTCTCTCCACTGGTTGTAATGGAAGCATAGACATCTGGCTCAAGAGTAGACATCTACAATTCATCAGGCAAATCATCCTCCCCTTAAGATCTATTGTCTTCTCTTAGTATATTCTTGTCCTTGAAAAATTATTAGTCTGGGCAATGTGAAATTATAGCCTGAGTTATAGGGAACTTGTGTAATTGAGTAATATACTTAACAAAAGTCCTGCAGTGAAGGGCAAAAATACCGCCATTTCTGACCTTGTATCAATGAAGCAGAGAAAGACTCAAGACTTTATTTGCTACACTGAACCTTAGGAAACTGGCAGTCAGTCGCAATTCTGATTTGCATCCCCAAATTTAGGAACACCATAGTCAAATTAACCCACCTAGTGAGCACAGCCAGTTGTGCCCCAACTCATTTTCTTGCAAAGCCAATTCCAATCCAGACTTGAGAACAAGGATCAGCATTATTCAGGCCATCCAGAATCAGGAATTATTTTAATGTAAAAGAAAGAGGAAAAATCACATTTTTCCCAAAGATAACTAAGGAAACCCATGGATAAACATATTCTATAGTTAGGTGTAGCATTTTCTAGGCATAGAGAGGCAACATGGTGAAAGAACAAACAATTTTTAATACCTAGTGTAACTTTTTCCCAATGTGTGCTATTAGATTCACTGAAAAGAAGTGTTTATTCTGTGCCATGTGAAAGATTTGCATGGTTCAGGCTTTTAGTGCCCACTTGTCATGGGAATTCTGCTCAGATCAATCAGATACCTCTGGAAACTCCTTGCATGGTTCACTCCTTAGCATTCCAGGCTTTTTGGAAGTGAGCAAGGATCAGATTAGATGATTCTGTAAATACTTTAAATTACAAAACTTAAGGCATAAATGCATTTTTCTCTAAATATTGTAGAGTGAGTCTTTACTAACACAGCCACAGGGAAAAAAGAATATGGTTTATCTGCACTTAGGTTATGCTCTTAGCAAAGACTCTTGGCTCATCAGATTTCTGCCACCAACTAAACAGTCTTTGTCATCCAACTAATGGTATTTAATACAGCTAAGCTGGCTGTGGGGGAGCTATCCCAGCACTATTGTAGCTCAGGGTAGAGCAGATTAATCCAAATCAGTCGCCTTACCAGTCAAGCTCAGAATGATAGAAAGGTGCCAGAAAGTTCTCTTTCTGTGAGTCAAGATGAATTCTGACACAGCAAAGTTTCTAGTCCACAATAATTGCTATATATCTGAGCTTTCACTTACAGAGGCTGAAGTGTTGAAAAGCAATGAACATTTTGTAGCTTGCCTGTGTGAAGAAGCAGGATGAAAGCACTTAGAGCTCAAAAATTCAGTATAGTATGACCTTATAGCTGCAAATTATAGAACTGGAGAAGCTGTACTGCAACTACACATAATTTCTATCAATAGGTCTCACGGGCTTCTAGTAGTAGTAGATGGGTACATTGATTAAGATGACTCTGCTGCCTCTTGCATCAGTAGTTCCAGATGAGATGGCTGCTTACATAAGCTGGAGGAAAAAGTTAATCTGTTGGGCAATGTGAGAGTACATCAACAGCAATCAAACAAAAGTAAGAGAACTAGACTCAAAACAGCGCAAGCAGTAATAGTGTAGGAGAGCATTTTTCTTCCAAGTAGTTTAAAAATGTAGAAGGGAATAATTTCCCATGGGATAAATGTTTTCTAGTGTAATTTGTATTTTTGTTCAAGCATGATAATTACCATTATAGATTGCGCACAAACTTAGTGGACATCGCATTATTATCTCCTTAAAATGTAAGCAAATATGTGCTAAACTGCATCTACAGCCTTTTAGGTTTCTATAAATACTTTAATAAAAGCAGAAGTTCATTTCAACAAATATAGCTGGCTATCTGCAGTTACTGTTGTGTAGTATCCTTTTAGAGAACTGCCTGGAAAATTATTCCAGGCCCGAGCCTTTCAGCTCTGTTCTCTGAACCATTTCTCAGGGTGATAAGCTGTTTTTCAGCTGAAGGCCAAGAAGCCTTTCCCAGGAAAGATAAATTGGTCAAAACACAGAGGAATTAATAATAAAGATAAAGACACCTGTTTGCTGTTAACAGACCCTGGGAATGGGATGTCTTCTCTCTGGACCAATCATCTTTATTCTGTTCTCATTGTTGCAAATCATGCTACTTAAGCAGTGAGTTTTCTGAATAAACGTTGTCTTCTCGCCTTCTCTTTCATCTCGAGAATGACCGTGTGACTGTGTCTCTACTCCGCCGCAACTCAAGGGTTAACACCCTAACACCGCAGTCACAACTGTTGTTTCAAAGCTTTCATTGTGGAAACATAGTTCAAAAAGTTGCACCCACATGTACACACTGAAAACACAGCTGTTATATGCACTAATAGATTTGACTTTTGAATATTCTAAAGGAATATTCTCAAGCAAACAAATTAATCAGGCTAACAATAATTTCATAAACCAGATTAAGCCTGTGCTTTGAGCTTTACATGAGACCAGTTGCTATGTCCATACCCATCAAGAAATGTTTTTGACTCAGATAGTTGCTCTTCTTCCATACATCTCTCTTATTTCTAGGGTAATACTCTTCCCCAGAGGCAAACCATTTTCCCTGTAACAGTGTAGTTCCACTTTGCAGAGTATTGTATATATGGATCCAAGTCTTTCTATTCCTTAGCATCTCTCTCTATTCCTGCTTTCCCTAAAACATTATATGTGATGTCGGAGGGCTGCAAGCTTAAGATGTCATTGCAATGGTTCCCATTATTATTGGTCAGAAAGCAGGCACTGGAAAAGCTAGATTTACATCAGACTCCTTAGACTCCAAGCAATTTATGGGTAATGCTGATGCATTGTGAAGGGAGCACTAGTGCAGTCATAAGAGATGTGCAACATAAAATAAAATAAATGTAAAAAATTAGCAATCCTGTGATAATTTCAAAGAAATTACTTCATATCACCTCAAGTTGATAGCCAATGGCATTAGCTGCTTAGTAATTACAGGGTGATTTTCATCCTGTGACTCCTGCGACTTCTGTGCATAGGGTTTGCTAACAGTGTTTCTGCATCTTTTCAAATGGAAGTGTTACCTACTCCTTTTGGGGGAAAAAAAGCCCACAAGACAAGAAACCTAAATACCATCTTGCACACCTATGTACTTTGTGTATAAATAAAATAAAAAGATGCTATAAAAGAAATAAAAAAGACGGTAAATTTGGATATTCATACATTGTTATGTCTTTTGTTTCTTTTACTGCATGCATGAAAACATGCATGCTTATTTGCTTTTTGATTTATAGCTGTGAAGGGCAAGTTCAATGACTCAGTGTTCCCACACAGTAAAATCTGCATTCTTTATGTCTCTGTCTTACCACACATGCACACACCAGCTAACATGTGCAGAGTCAATCATAGCTGCATCAGTCTGGGTTTATTTGTGTATAAAACTGATCTGCACATATCAAGTGGCCTATATAGTCAAAGACATCCAAGCTGTTATTTAACACCTCAGGAAATCTCAGCCAAATGGCTGCAGTTTTCCTTCCAGTATCCAGAAAATATTCGATAGCCTGGACTTATTTAAGAGATGCTTCTGTGGCAAATAAGACAGGTAAAAATATTGCAACCTTCTTGCATGTCTGGAACAATAATTGGAAGTAAATTTTGAAAAGGAAGAAAGAATGAACAGCTTAGGAGCTAGAAATACTTCTTACCAAGTTATTTTTGTTGTATATCCAAAAAGAGCACAGTAATGAAACACAATTCTTTAGCTATTCCAAGATACAGACAATTTAATAAGCATCACAGTATTTCATCTGGCTTTAGATTTTTTATGGAAAATCTCCTTTACCCAGACTTAGGCCAAAGGCTCAATTTTTATCCATTAACTGCCTGGACAATTATCACAGATTTACAAGTTAATTCATAAGTGTATCTTAGTCTAGTCTATTTTTTAAAATGGACTTTCAAACTAGTACCTCATACAAAAGATAATCATCTGAATTAGGGGCATTTCAGATAGTACAGATAGCAGATATGTGCCTACATATTTTGCAGAAATTACTGAGTTCAGACCTACAATATAGATTTCCAGATGAAAAAATTGGTTTGAAATGGACAAAAAAGAGACCAAATATAAACTTGATGAAAACCACACTTATTGGAAAGAAATTGAGCAATAAAAAAAAACAGAATCAGAGAAATAACGTATTTCTGAAGTTCAACAGTTTCCTGTGGGAAACAAGAACCAAAATATTGACACACAAACAAATACACCTAAAATTATTGCTTGGGTCCCTTATAAGTATAATTTTAACAAATTAAGTTTATTAAGGTGGCATTTAGATAAACTTCTGAGGTCATCATAAAATTAGTGATGCAACCTAAAAAAATAATCTGTTCATTATTAATTGGGAGAAAATCTATATTGAAAATTATATTTCAGAACAAAGAATCAAATTGAAGTGTTATGGCATTTTCATGTAAAAGTTTCTAAAATATAAATTAGGTGTGTGGGGACGCTTTCATCTCTCTTCAGCCAAAACAATATTGCAATGTTAACATGAATTCACAAAATATTTTGCTTGACACAAATGTTTCCATCAATATAAACTGTACTTTTCTATCAAGAGAAGACCATTTTGAGCAAGGAAAAAGGCTTGACCTCCATGAGATGACACTTTGCAGTTTTCTACGAAGATGTCATTCTCATCTAATTCTTAGAAACTACGTATCTCAGATGTAAGAGACATATTGACCTTAACATGACAATCTTGCTTGGAATTGATAACAGCATTTGTGTTCAGACCTAGAACACATCCTAGAAGGTGCTTCAGGGTTGAAATCATGCCTCTTTCATAATCCAGCAATAAAAATGAGCTTCAAGATTTTTAATGAAACCAGAATCACGAATACTTATAAGACACAATACTACAAATAGAAGTGGAAGTTCTGTCTGTGAGTTTGGCTTTGGCTTAACATCCAAGAACATCTAAAATGTCTTTAGATACTCGAGAATGTTTTCAAAGCTTCCTATGAAAAGCTAGCTATAATTCATATACAAAATGATCAGGAAATCCACCATGCAAGTATAAAATGCAGATAAATGAATTGCCAAATTTAATATCTTTTTTCAAAATAACTTATTCCGTAGAAGAAAGTGTACATGACAGGAAAAAGAAAATAACTCAGAAGATAGAAAGCTCTGAATATCCTAGTATTAGCTGACAATTACTGCTTTGGTTCAGTAATGACTCTAAAAAATTACCTTTATCTCAAGGGTTAGAGATTTCTTTAATAATTATTTATAACTCTTTATAGCATATGTCTCTGAATAATTCTTTAATTCTATATAACAGATGTCTCTGAATATTTTGCTGTCATTACTGCAGGGTTAGACAATAAATTTGTGAGATTCTGCTGCCTTGTCACAGTTAGGGTCTATAATACTAAGAAATACGTTATCTCCATTTTTACTAGACCACACTTTTACTTCAAATTTTCAACTATAGATCAGTACAACATATAATGATGAACAATAGGCTCAGAGTAACTTTATAGATGTATATATCTCAATTGTTTCTATGATATTTTATTTTACATCAACAAATTGGAACATGATTATCTTCCTAAGAAATGTATATTATTAAGTCAGGACATACTTCAGGCATGTTCAGCAACTCTTTCCTATTAACATAATTTGAAGTCCTGAAAGCATTGCATCTGACTTCAGGGTTTCTCTCAGAGTGGAAATTGAAAGCAAATTTTCAGACATAACACAGGGCAGACAGATTTGAAGCTGTTTAAGTCATTGCTACAATTAATTTATTAACCTATCATTTACACACTCTGTAACTGCATATATATAGAATATATCTAGCTTCCAGAGGAAAAAATAATAGTTGAAAAGGAATAAACTATAGCTTCTTTTCTGATAGCAGCCTGACTTCTAATGTTGTTCTCCTTGCAAATACTCGTATGAGGCATAATTTTAACAACAAATTTTTACATGAGAGGGATCAATTCTCACCCTCAGCTTACTACAATTCAGAAGTTCTTTAGCTTTAGAGATACATATGATGAAAACATTCATTGTCACTTTTGAATATCTGTTGCCATAGCCTAAGCTCTAGTCTACACATCAATGTGCAAAAGTGAATGCTCAGTAAAAGTATTAAATATTTTTCAGTAATATTTATCAATATTAAAAAAAACCTATTTCTTATTAAGTGGTACATGCATATTCCGGTAACTGAACTGGAGTAAATGTATGTAAATCCATTCAGAGTCATTTAAATAGGCTGGAGGAGAGTCCCTCTTTGGGAAGAGCTTGGTCCTCTAATAAGAGTTACTAAGTGAACATCAAAAAATCTTTATGCCCTTCATTGTCCTTCACATCAGTTTTAAGGGTCTGCTCTCCACTGCTGAAAGGAGAGTTGGCAGCTCTATAGCAATTCCTTTTATGTGGGAAACACACCTTTCAAAAAATCTGAAGAAACAGAAAATTCAGTACACGTGTTCCCTTGGAGTTCACCAGGTAGGCTGTTCTCTAGCTCTCCTGAAGAGAAGCCAAGTGTAGAATGACCTAAATAATTAAATACGTGTTAAGAGTCGGTCTGGAGTTTCCCTCATATGCCTCATGAACGTCGCGAGGATAGAGGCTCTCCCAAGGAACCCCCCACCCGCTTCTGGACAGGAGTTCTGGCCTGGCCGAGGTGGATGCTGGCCAAGGGACTGTTTGCTGACGTACTGTGCTCGCTGTGGCAAAGTGATCCAGCAGCTGTCTACAGTACAGTGCCTTCGAACAGGTACTACGCCTACAGCTGCTTCTCAGAGTGCCACTGCATGTTCTGTCTCAGAGCACCTCACAATGGCCCATAAATCTCCCCACCTTTTGGCCAGACGCCACTGGCTTTGGAAAGGACTATAAGAAAGCGACCCTCCGGAGAAGCCTTTGAGATTGCCCCACAGAAGACGTGTCTACTGGCTGGGGCCGCGAGGACACCGCCGAGTCTATCGGACCAGACCACGAGGGCATCCGTCTTGGTGGTAGCTATACCCATTCCCCTCTTTCTCTCTCTTTTTCTTTACTTTGTTTCCTTTAACTCTCCCTCTATCGCAAAACTGAGTTGTTGGCACTCAATGAAGTGCATTTTGCTTTGAGTAACTGATTTGTCCCCTGTTGTTTGCCTTTTTGCCCCTCTGAGATCAAAACAAACCATCATGCCTCCCGCCTGTATTAACAGCGGATCGTGACACTACATCTATAAACAGGCAACCCCTGCTAACATTCTGCAATGTTTTCATCTGGTTAATCATTTGCTTAATCTAACTACATGTTCAGAAACCAGTTTCATTAAAACCAGTCAATAAATATGTTTCCATATGTGTTTTTAAAATATTCTGTAGAACTTTCAAGTTCTCACATGAAAGTGAAGGAAAAGGTGAAGAACAAAAGTGCTGGTAAAGCTTGTGTAACCCACACAGCTAATCAGGGAAAATTACCAAAATTGCCAACACTGTTGTCCCACCATAAGTGGAGGTGCAGGAGTATTAGTGAAAAACAGTAACAGTTTCTCCAGAAAAATTGCACAATTACTATTGCTAGTCCTGCCACGAAGAAAGACGAGCTAGAGTGTCATTTTTGTCATAAATAACCACATTGTTTAATGGCAGCACATTTGTAGCACTGTTTGGAGTCTCTGCAATGACTTTTTTCATGGCATCTCACACAATATTGCCTGTTGCTGTGTTCCTTAAGCATGCTGGGAATCAATGTTTAGTAATAGCAATAACAGTAAATGTGCATTATGAGTAATATTTTACTGCCAAAAGAATCAGCAATCATAATTTGTGCCGGTGCTAATTATATTTCCACTATGACTGGTAGATAACTAAGTCAGAAAAATAGTCTGCATCCTATATTTAGAAAACAAAACAATTTTAAATCCCTTCATTCAGTACAGAATACAAAGCATAGATTCTGGAGGGAGCACCTTTTGACACACATTTTCCTTTAACCTTTTAGCCCAGACTGGAGAAAAGATAACAGTGTTTTGAATGAGACTGAGGATACTTGGAAGTGCCTCAGGCAAGGATGCTCAAGGGAAGCAGCTCTTTCAAAGACTTCCTGCAAATACACTTTTGAAAGGGCTGTCAAACATGGTATACACACTATCAAGAAGAAATACAGTCCTTCAGCTGCACTTACACTTGTTTACAAATTAGCTATAAACTGTCACTTTGTAAAAGTCAATTGTCCAAAAAGAGGTAAAAAACTAAACAGACTAGAGGAAAACTAGGGGTATTATATATTTAGAAAAACCTCACTTAATTCCCAATTTTATGTGCAACTTTGTCCTGTATATCTATATGAATCTGTGCATTTAGATTCATCATGCCATTTGCAAATTATCATGAAAATATTAGTGTGTTGTGTCCAGATGTGGTGCATGCATACATCACTTGGCAGTTAAATAGTTCCTCCAGAAAAGTTCAGGCCTAAGTGATATTTCTTGGAAAAATATTCGGGTTTGACTGCCCCCCTATTCTTCAGTCAGAATAAATCATTTTAGCGTAAAGATTATCTCAGTTCAAGAGGAAGTGCTAGCACTGCATCCCTGCCTCTTGAATGATACCTGGGGAAGACCATGCACAACCATGGGAGTGACACCTTCGACCCTTCTGTCCCTCCCATCAATTAACTGCTGTAAAACCAGACCTCTGTGGCTGGAAGGGCAGTTCAGCAGTAAGAAAAAAACCCTTGCAGTTCAGTGAAGCAGATGTGCTGAAGGCAGATTCTAGAGACAACAATGCCTGGGCAGTGAAGATCTAAGCAATTGTTTACATGTAACCTTTCACCTCTTATTAGATTCGCCTTATGGTTTACTTTCCTTAAAGAGTGATTACACTAGCAGCCCCTCTTTATGATCAATAGTTGAAAGCTTTTCTAACTATTTCTGCACAAATTACATGACATAAATGTTAAAATGTACATGAAATAATTTTTGCCCACTTCTGTATTAGCAATTTTTTTTTAATTAGTGATAGATTTATTGAAATATGAAATATGAACTTGAACTCCTGTTAAACCTCTCATAAGAGAGCATATCTTATAAAAAGGGAAACAAAAATAAGAAAAACCCCAGAAATTAATTTAAAAGATTCCACAAAAAAAAAACAAACCCCACCAAGCAACCACATCAGCAGTGGGTATAAAATAATAAAAATATCCATACTTTGCATATCTATAGACTGGCAACAGCTAATTTATTTTTCACTCAACAAGCCCTGCCAGCTATGTGGTTTCTTCCTCTGGGAAAAAATTAATTAAATAAATAAATAATTGCTGACACTGAAGTGAGCATCCAGGAAAATAGAACATTTCTTTCCATTTTTCAATTTTAAGACTTTTACACAAAACATCCATATAATTTATGAGCTAACACCTTTCAGCAGAGAAAAAAAATAATAACTCTTCTAGGCTAGTTGTTGTCATTGACAACTCAATTTATATCTGATGCAATGATAGAAAATGTCATAAGTCATGCCATTAGCTTGTCATTAATAAAAAGTTTGTCTCATTATTTTACAGTTTCTTGAGACTAACAACACATCAATATAATTTGTTTTCCCACTCTGAAAGTAGTATTAAAAATGCATTAGTGGAAGAGCATTTGAGGAAAAAAAGGCAAAGACAATTTCTGTGTTCCATTTCACAGTTTTTTTCGGTTCACCTTGAATTCATCTGCTAAGAAATACATTCTAAAAACTTGCTGAAAAAATTTCTTGCAAACCCACAGACAGCTTGCATACCTGATCTCAACAACTTTGTTGTGTCTCCTTCTATGCACAAATTAGTAGTGAGATAAATTAACTAATTCTCCTGTAACATGTAAAAGTAAATAGTTTTAATCTAATCTTCTTATGATCTGGAATTCTTCCTGCCTTTAAAGGTCTATGGATTATAACTGTAGATTATTCTCTTAGACCAGAACATAGGAAAGTTGAGGTTAGACACAAATAAAATAATTTCCAAGCATCACTACCATCTATACTTTGAGATATTCTATGGCATTCTACAGAAGAATGAAAAGCAATGCTGAGCTATGCATCAAGAGATTTGAGTAACACTACCAATACTATGCTTTTCTTATTCTTCCCAAGTCCCTGCATTGTTACTCAGCCCACAATACCATTATTAAGAGAATTCATTGGTACAACTTTGTACTTACACTGCATGCTGTCTTTCAACAAACTCAGATGTAATATCAATGACAAATTGAACTTGGTAAATAATTTTTTTAAATTCTGACTCCTGATTTCTGTAGCTTTTGAACACAGCTCCTTTGACAGTCTAAGAAGTCAAGGCAGCAATCAAAATTTAATTTAAACACTGAGGGCTCATAACCACAGGGAAACCTTGGCAGTCCATACAAGTTGTAAGATCTCATAAGTGAAAATGGTCAAAAAATAATATTATTTTTGTGAAGCAGCTATGATAAACCTGAAGGGCACATCTGCTTTAAAACAGCAGAAGAAAGAGTAGAAAACAAAATAAGAAAGAAAAAGTGAATTCAAGGGTTTAGAGCTATCTGTAATAAGCATGAAAACTTTTAAAATAACAGTCTTCCATAAAGCAGAATATCCAAAAAGTGTAAAGAATATCCAAAAACTGGTCAAATTGCATTCAGCAGCAGTACATGTGGGAGCTGCTTATAAGACGTAACAGAGGCAGAAAGACACCTATAAACTATTTCAGTTTCCTGATAGGAGATAGAAGTACCTGGCTTTAATGGAAATTACCTCAGCTTGTTGGGGAAGATTAAACGGTGAGCTCAATACAAGGAAAGGCCCTTCCTGTTTTAAGAACAGACATCTTACTGTCTAATACTTTTTAAATTTATCCCAAAAACCAATAATATCATTGCTTTGATAATATGTAATGGACAAGAGGAAATACTCATCGACTTATTCCTCCTTTTTTTAATCACATCTGTAGAGAGATACACTTGGCTGAGGACGTTAATTTGTTTCTGAAGATGCTTCTGAGCCTTGTTATTCAGCTACCAGCTTTTGGCTGCCAAGACACAGCAGGAGAAGAATGTGAGTTTATACTGAACTGTATAATATTAAAAACTGGTTTTTTTTGTTGTTTGTTTGTTTGTTTGTGTCAAGGATCTAAAATTTGTACGGAAAAGGGAATAGAACCTGAAAATTCAGGGCAGTAAGTAAATTTGTTTAGATTGGTTTTCTTGGACCTTTCTTTACCCTGTGCTGGGGATCTACTTCTTGCCTCTGACAAGACTTCCAGCAGCTGGAAAAGGCTGGGTTGTTTGCCACACACAAGTTTTTAGGAGAACCTGAAGGAGGTGGACCAGCCATGGCTGCCATGATTGTTCAGTAGCAGAGTTCCTGGAGCTCCCAAGGTCTACAACATTGCCCCACTCTAAAAAGAAAGCATATGTCCAAGGCAACATTCAGAAATTTCCAAGCTTCTACCTCGGCAAGAGACAATCATGGAAGCATGCCACAGGTAGCTCCAACTGAACCTGCAGAGCTGGCTATGAAAATTGCCCCTGCAGTCCCACAGAGACACATCATTTATTTACTGCTCAGCAGACACCTCCTTTCACCTTTCTGCCTTCTGCTCTAGCTTGAATGCATGAGGAGGAATGTTCCCACACTTTTTTGGAACTTTCTCAGACTCATTCCCAAAGTGGCTTATTAAGTATTTCCTTCAATGTATGACTAAAACAAAATCTAAACAGAGATCTGTATATATACCATCTTCTGGGAATAACAAAGGAGGCAGAGTCACAAAACAAGTAAACACCTTAGGTACTGTAGGAAAATATACAATCTATAGAAATAATTAATCCCTAAAATAAAGTGATTTCCCATAATTTAAAAAAGGAAAACTTACATGCTCTTCTATACAAAAATAGAAGGAATAATATGCTCTTCTATACCAAAATAGAAGGAATATGTATAGGGCAGAGGTGAGGGTAAGGACAAAAGGAAAGCAAACAAGATGTCTATGTATGCCCAACAATTCTTGCAAAACTATATTTTTACCTGTATTTAACTACACTGTTTTGCTGTCAAATACTTCACCATAAGCATACAATTTTCTTCCTTTTATTTTTTTCCTCTCTAATCCAACAATATTATGTTATTAAAAAGTAATGGCTGTGGAAGATGACCATGGCCAGAGACTCCAGACAAATCGAAAAAATATAAATGTTGTAAACCAAAATCATTACAGAGAAAAAGAGTCAGTTCTTTTTGACCAAAATATAAGATCTAGGAGGAAAGTTAACAGAAGTCATTATAAGCATGATTACCTCCAGAGACTGGGAAAGGTCATAAATGTTCCTCAAACCATTTTACCATAAATAAAATATGTATTTAATGATGTTATGTGTATAAGGAAATGTATAAAATTATCTAAAATAAATACAGAATCCCAGAATGTTTTGGTTTGAAAGGGACACCTTTCACTAGACCAGGTTGCTCAATGCCCCATCCAACCTGAGCTACAGTGATGGTGCATCTGTTGTGGTTCGTTATGTTCTTT
>VXBI01002217.1:864612-878067 GCA_013397375.1 Toxostoma redivivum | reverse complement strand
ATATTTATTTAATGTATTTTAAGAAAATATAATATAGAACCTGAAAGACAGAAAGAGTTTTCCTTCTACAGATGGCCTTTTTGTGGTATAATGAAATAGACTGTAATGTTTGGGAAGAGGGATCTTGATAGAGTAATTGAAAAGAGAGCAGCAGAGAAAAGTACTGGTCCATTGATTGTGCAATTCTGAGCATTTTATGGTAGCTAACATGCAGCAGGATTTTATTTTTGTCTTGTGTTATAAAGCAACAAAATTGTTTACAAATATCCATACAAAGAATAGTTAAGCTTACAATAAAAGAGTTAGTTGGAAAGCTGATTAGTTGTTTAGGTAAACTTTTAAAAGTATCAGAAAGCTTTTACTCAGAATTGTCATGAATTCCATGTAAGAGAAAAGTAACTTTAGATATTGTTAGGGAAAATCCTGAAGAAAACACTGATTTCTCCTATTTCTGTAAGTCCTCTTTTAATGTTAGATGCTGAGCTTGCCACAAATCTACTCTGAAGGGTCAGGAAGAAGAGGGTGTTTTTAAAAACATATTGATTTGGTTTGTTTTGTGGAGTTTTATGTTTCTGGGTGGGTTTTTTTTTGGAGGAGGAGGAGGTGGTTTGGTTGTTTGGGGGTTTTTTTTTTTTTTTTTTTTTGAGAGAGAGAGACAGTAGCAGTTTCCCTTGGATGTTTTAAAGCAGCAGCTGTTTGATGCTGTAGAAGCTCCAGAAAACTAGATACGGAGAATTTTAGTGGAGGTGAACTAATGGGTGGGATGAGGTGTATAGCTATGTCCTTCATTAGTATGGCTCCCATTTCATTAAGCAATTGCCACACATATGTTGTCTCTGCGGTTCTGCATACCAATGCCATCTCACTCAAGTGAAGTAAAATCAAACACAACAAACTTAAATTCCTTCCTTAAAATCTTTTCAGTCTCTGCGGTTCTGCATACCAATGCCATCTCACTCAAGTGAAGTAAAATCAAACACAACAAACTTAAATTCCTTCCTTAAAATCTTTTCAGATCTGCCACTTTGTTACAGTCCTAAGGCTGGGGTTATTTTACTCCTGCTTTTTGTCATGATAATTTTAGTTTTTATTGAATACTGAAACCAGTGTGTGGATTAGTTTTCCTTGAAGGTTGTAGAATCATTGAATAGCTTGGGTCAGAAAGGACTTTGAAATATCTACTGTCCATCACTAGATCAAGGTCCTGTCCAACCTGACTTTGAAACCTTCCAGTGATGGGACATCCACAATTTCTCTGGGAAATCTGTTCTAGTGTCCCACTACTCTCATATCAAAGAGTTTCTACCTCGTGTACAATCTAAATCTGCTTGCTTTCAGTTTATACAGCCCAAAACACAATTGGCTGTCTGGGCTGTGAGCACACACTGCTGGCTCATGTCCAGCTTTTCATCCACCGGTATCCCCAATCCTTCTCAACAGGTCTGCTCTCAATCTGTCCATCCCCCATTCTGTATTGATATTTGACTTCTCCAACCCAGGTGCAGGACCTTGCACTTGGAATTATTGAACTTCATGATGTTCACATGGCCTCTACCTCTCAAGCCTGTCACAGTCCCTCTGGATGACATCCCTTTCCTCCAGCGAACTAGATGCACAACTCAGCTTGCTGTGATCCCAGAGTACACCCAGTTCCATTGTTTATCTCATTAATGCAGATAATAAATAACGTTGGTCCCAATGTGGACCCTGGAGGGACATCTCTCATTATGGTTTCCACTTGAACATTGAGCCACTGACTGCAACTGTTTGCATGTGACCATCCAGCCAATACCTTATTGATTTGACAGTCCATCATCAAATCCATCAATCTCCAATTCAGCACCAAGAATATTGTGGCCATATCAATATTTGACCACATCAAAGGCTTTACGAAAGACTTAACCTTGTCCACAAATGCCTGCATCGTAGAAAGCCACCATATTAGTCAGACACAATCAGTCCTCAAAGAAGCTTTCTTGTCTGTGTCTAATCACCTCCTCATCTTCCATTTGTTTTGATACAGCTTCCAGGAAGATCTGTTCCAGAATCTTACCAGGTACACAGCAGAGGCTGACTCATCTCTATGAATTTTATGTTTAAAGCCTTTATGTTGCATCCTTTTCCTCAACTATCACTTTGTTCTGCTGTCCCCGTACCTAATTCTCTATTGCTTCTGGTATTATTTCAGGATTTACAACAGATTTTAAAGTCTTCAAGGAAGGGAACAAATATACAGAATGACAGTTTTTCACACAACTGTATCATTAACAAGTATCAGTTCAGAGCAAATTATCCCAGTTTAACATCACTGTGACATAATACAATTTTAATTTAATTTAAGTCCTATTTATTCATATCTTTGCAGAAATGTGAAAAACTGTTTACACTCTCGGATTCCCATAGAACACCTTTGGTGTTTCTTTTCTCATGTTTCTCCAGTGCAGTCATCAATTAATCAGGTGGTGATATAAGATTACTAGGAATTTATTTTCTAATTTAGAAAAATGATTGCCTAAATTCTCCCTATCTTTGTGCCAACATGTTTGTTTTGCTTTTCTGAAGACTTGTTCTGCATGTCTCTGTATGTGTGTTTCATCTTTATATTTAAAGGTATTCTAGCAGGGTTTTTTTTGTCTAACTGAAATTCCACGTATTTTTTAAATACTAAATTCATCAAAAAAATTTAGCATTGAACCCATCTGCCCATTTTTTGAAAGAGAAATTATTAATAGCTAAAGATCAATGTATAGTTAGCTGAAACTTTCGAGATGATAAAAGGATTTATTCGATTTATTATTATTAATTATTCCTGATACTTTGGTTAGAGTTGTAAGTACAATTATAAGACAGTAAATATTGGCCCAAATGTAACATATTTAATGTAAATGACACAAAAGCCAATGGTTTTAAAACAGAAACTTTTCTTGGAGTTGTAGAATAGGAAGTACCAAAACTTAAGTTCTAAAAGTGTAGCAAAGGAATCTCATTTAACTATATTCTTTGAAAGAAATAAGGATATAGAAATCCTATCTGAAAACATCATCAGTTCAAGTAGCGTGTCACCATTTGACATTCTTCCAAATTGTATGTATTGAGCAAATCCATTTTCACTTAGTTGCACCAAAACAAAAAAGGGGAAAACTGATTACATGATCCATACTCATGTCTAATAAAATTGCAATATGCACTTTTTGACAAGCTTATATTTAATGCATACTGATGGAAGATTCTAGTTCTCTGTTCTCAGCAGGAAAAGCAGGCTTTTAAGAAAACCTTTTTATTTTGTGACTGTCACACAACATAACAATTACAAATGAAATGGAGGTGACAAAAAAAGAAAAACCAGCTTGCTGATTTTTATGAAGTGTTTGTATTTCCAGAAAAGCAGTCACTGCTCAGTTATTTGATTTGAAAAATTAATCCTTATAATTCCTTTTGAGTTCCCTAAGTACTGTTCACTCTTTTCTAGTATGAGTTTTACAGAACAAAGCCTAAAAGATTTCTACAGCAGATTAGTTTACAGATGAAGCTCAATTCCACTGAGAATGAGTCTCTAATGACCCCTTTTTTCTTCCATTGGGCTATGTGTATGCTTTAATATGTGGAGAATAGAGTTAAATAAATCTATTGTCTCAACTAACAGGTTTATGCAAACCTTCTGAAATATTTTAATTATAGCGTCTTCTTTTTTCTCCATAATTAAGAAACCAGATGTCAAGTAAGCCCATCACGTGATGATCATAGCCTATCCATTAGTCTAAATAAATCCACTTATAATTAGAGTTTTTTTCTTTTTCTCCTTTGTTTTGCAGAACAAGAAGAATGTGTTAACTGCACAGATGAATGCAGAGTGCTTGGTCATTCTGACAGGTGTTGGATGCCACAGTTCCCTGCAGCCAGTCAGGCTGAGAATGCAGATTATCGCACAAATGTCTTTGTACCCACAGTTGAAGCTAACGTTGAGACTGAGACATATGAAACTGTGAATCCCACTGGGAAAAAGACTTTTTGTACATTTGGGAAAGACAAGAGAGAGCACACTATTCTCATTGCCAATGTTAAACCTTACTTAAAAGCCAAACGTGCCCTGAGTCCTCTGCTTCAGGAGGTTCCCTCAGCATCGAGCAGCCCAACCAAGACATGCATTGAGCCTTGCACCTCAACAAAAGGACCACTGGATGGTTGTGAAGTGAAATCAGGAGCCTTGGCTGAACCAAGCAGCCAGTACTTGTCAACTGACAGTCAGTATCTATCGCCCAGTAAACAGTCAAAGGACTCTTCCTTCATTGCATCAGACCAGATGGCTAGGGCCTTTGCAGATGTGCATTCCCGAGTGAGCCGAGACTCGAGTGAGATGGACTCTGTTCTGGAGCAGTTAGACCGTTCCGCCCGGGATCTAGGCAGGGAGTCCGTGGATGCCGAGGAAGTTGTGAGAGAAATAGACAAGCTCTTGCAGGACTGTCGGGGAAGTGACCCTGTGGCCATCAGAAAGTGAGGGGGAAAATAAGGACAGGCTGGCAGTTGCATTTCCTCTTCTGCTGATTGAAAATAAATAAATAAATAAATTTCCTGGCTGTAACAGAATTGCAGGAATGAAGGAAGACCAATGCTGCTTTAAGGCTTTTAGTGAACATCTGAAGTGCCCACAAGTATGTTCTTTTCACTGCTCTTTCTTTTTGACAGATAACACTGGTTTCATTTTGACCAAACTTTCATTAGGACAGAGTCAAGTACACCAAGAACAAAATGAAAGAAGGAAAGACAGTGCCATTTTGACAATCTGATAGGAAGGTGTGAGAAAGATGGAATGGAAATACGTCTGATACTTTAAGACTGTCCTCAATAGCTGATGCTGACTTTACTGTTTACGTATAAACCCCAAGAAAACAGGGTTGAATAATGCTGATCTGTGGTGAATTTCCAGCAGCCACCACAGGCTTCTACTGAAAGTCCTATAAAGAGTTCTTGTAGTAGTCCAAGCGACGCCAAACATTAACATTCATTTGTGGTAAACATTTATGTACAGAGTTATCTGCCACAAATATAAAAAAAAAAAAAAAAAAGAACAATAAAAGAAAAAGAACCATTCCAGATCATTATTCAAGAAAACATATCCTCATCATTAATGAAACACTACATATCATGTTAAGGTTAAATGTAAAATTATATAGTCCATCTTGTCCTGCACACACGTAACTAATTCACTTGATAAAATGAAAAAAAAAAAAGATTTTAATATCTATTTAGCATTTTAGTGTCCAACAAAGCTATAAATAGTTAGTGATAAGTTAAAAAAAAAAAAAAGTAAAGGAAGTTAAATAAAGTTTGGGAAAAAAAGAGTTACCGTAAGGGTAATACAGAAAATAAATTAACATTATTAACACTTTTTTATTCATTTGTGGACACTAAAATAGCTCAGGAAAGTAAAAATGTCAGACATCCACAAAAATCACATGGTCATTTAAATGTGCAAATGTAAGAAGATTCAGTGTGTTTACATCAAATGACATATTTTTATTGATTTATTGCAGATTCAGTGCATATGAGCCAAATTGTTGAGTGTATAAGAGCTATATTGTGTATTTTATTAAATTAATATATAGTTGTGTTGCAAAAATATTTGGGCTTATATTGTAAATGGCAAGTGTTGCCTCAGTAGCTGTCGAACTCTATGAGTTTTGTTTTTTCCTGCTTCCTTTTCCCCATGGAATATGGGAAGCAGCGCCTCAGAGCAAAGTCTCTTGTTTAATGTATGGTCTACGAAGTACTGCAGTACATAATCTGTTCAAAATATGTTTGAGTGAGCTGATGGAGCTAACTGAACAGCCTACAAATGCATCCATCAGTCATGGTTATGTGCAAGTCCTTGTAGAAACTTCTACTGCAAACCCATGTTTAAAAACAAAAATTACACTCGAACCAACATCTGGAACCTCCTTGGGTTTTTTTTCCCAACACATTCAGCCAGCCTGTTCAATGTAGGACATTTGATTGAATTCTTCAGAGATGCCACCATTTAAAAAGTTTTGATATTAAGTTTGTAGAGATGAAAAATATGTCAGTGCCAGTGTGGCATGAGCAGTATTTTATCTGATTCTTCAGAAGGTAAAACAGCTTACTGCAGTTCTAGATAAATACTGCTTATTGTGGGGAGTCTTTTTAGTCAAGTTTTCACTTGATTTGAATAATAGTTGCAGAATAACTTGGAATAACTTCAGATATAGTTTATACTTTTTATTATTTTTTTTCCTAAGAGTGTTTTTATTACGTTCGAAAAATTCAAAATTACTTTCAGATGAAACTTAGAAAAAAACAAATGAACTTCCACAGTACAAGAAGAAGCAGAAGAATACAATGTTTAGCTCAGGATTTGCCCCTTATATACTTCAGACACTCTGCTGGAAATACTAATATGGTACATTGTTTAAAAACTATGTATTTGGTTTCTTAAATTTAAATTTATAAAAGGGATTGGCAATCTGAAATACCACAAGCCATAGTTTTTTATAAGTTCAAGAAAGAAAGTTGATCCAACAGCCTATTTTAGTTTTGGGATTGCATTTAAATGGTGATTTTAGCTAGTCAGTCCTACAATGAATTGTCTTTGGGAGACACCAATTCTCACAATTTGCTTTTAGCACCTGTCAAAAATGTCTACAATTACATGCAAAAGGAAGGATCTTGTACATGTCTTATCAAGCTACTCTCCATGTTTTGGACAATTTATGTATCTAAAACGTGGCGTTGTCTGTGTTATATAACTTTTTTTTTTTTTTTTGGCCAGGAGACCCAAGATTGGTTTTGCTTGATAGCTTGAAATTCCATAGTGGAGAGGATTCTTATTGTTTGATCAGTCTTTTCTACGTATTTCTGTGGTGCCCATCACTTCAGTGTCTGTGCACCAAGTCTTTAGCTCTGCCAGTGAGATCCATTATTCAGCAAAATCTAAGCCAGTATGTAAATGCAGTCAAGTGATGGAGATTTGTGTATTTTATAAATGATTTAACACTGAGTAACCAATTGTACAATTCATTGTATGTTTCTGAAGACATAAAACCACAACATTCCGAGAAAGGGCTGTGCCAATGTAAGAGGAATTTACCTTAAGGCTCTCTGTCACTAGTGATTTACTAGCTTTAGCTGTTTAACACATTATCTGTATTTAGTAGTGATTATTTATTTACCACTCTGAGGTAATTGAGAATTCATAACTCACAGCTTTATAGAAAAGTTTAGGAAATCTTGCTTTTATTTAATTTGTCTTTCAACTGCCTTGTAGAACGCTGGCATACTGCTTCCCAGTATATGATTATCCCAGGTTAAAAAATATATTTCACAGTTTAAAATGGATACATAATGAACCAATAAACCAGCAGAGCTTATACAATGTGAGTTTTGCTGGTTCAGTCAAAATTAACATGATTGTGTGTGAAGGACGTACTGCACACAAAAGAATTTAAAGTATTTTTCGTCCATGGTATCTCTGCTATCACCATTGGAGAAAGAGGCAGCAACGAAAGATAAAGTTTATGAGTTATTTCTCTCATTTTTTACACACATGCTTTATAAGACTGAAAGGAAATATCTGTCACAAGATTATAAAAGGAAAGTTGGAGTTAAGGGAGGCAAGTAGAGCAACTAATAAATTTGTACTGTACACTGTGAATAGCAAATAAGGCATTCTGTATCTTTTTTTAATTAAAAGAAGCCAGCAACTGGGAGTTCCTTATACAATTGGCCAATCAAATCAGAACTCAAAATCAGACCTTTCTTTTCCCCCCTTTTTCTTTTTTTTCATTAATTGGCATATTTATGAGGAAACAGATTCTCCTGAACTGTGATTTACCACTTAAGAATAGAGGTTTCCCAACCAAGTTACCCCTAAAAGTCAAACTTCGTTCATAGTGGAGCAAGATACACCATTCAAACAAGCTTTCATGTTGCTTGCTGTCAAATGGAAGGGAAATTGCTGAGGTCAAGGAGGAGTCTGAAGCCTAGCATAACATAAACCCACTCATTATTGTTTAATTGCTTTCTTTTAACATCAGGCAGCAGTTATTATTGCATTAATTTAAATGGGAGTTTTGGCTATCAAGATTTGTTGACTTGATGTGTAATTGAATGAAATCTGATTAAGGTTTTGACTTCTCTGGCCCAATTGTGATACAGGTTGGCATTCTCATTTATCAGCCCCTGTCTCCCCATATGGCTCAAAGTTGCACCAATGACTGGTGAGTGACACAAAAAACCAAACAAAAGCAGCATACATTGTATGGATTTTCTCAACCGCTATTGTTTAATGGCTGTGTTTAATGTGACCTATCTGGAAAATGAGGACTACGAATAAAAAGCGATTACTAATAGTGGCGTTGCCTGCTTTTGCATTCATTAACACAGAAGAAATGTGTTAAACACTGCATACCACAGGGAGCCTGATGGTAATTACTTTGGAAAAGCAACTTGTGGCAATGCGGCTGTTACAGCTAGTTATCAGTTTGCCAAAAAAATGACAGCTCCTGCTTCATTTATTAGAAATGTGTAACCGTTTTCTCTCAACAGGAAAATGGAGAAGAGTTTTCATCAAGCTGGGTAGGTTTATCTTTTAAGCAGCTGATGCACTGAATCCCTACAGGCTGTTATTTGCTCATAGAAACATGGAGCTGAATAAAGGATATTTTGGTTTAGTACACTGGTGTGAGTTCACCAGAAACATTATAAATGGGGTGGGGCTGTAAGTACTTTAAGACTGTCAGCCTAGCAGAAGAGCTCAAAACACTGCTTGAGTATACAAGTGGAGAAGGACAACCTGAAGAACACAAGGAATTGGCTTTTGCTTTTTAACTTTTTTTTTTATTTTGTCTTTCTTAAGAGTAATTTTATTCATGTTGCTGTAAACAATGTTAACAAAGTCCTGGGAAAAAATTACTAAGTCCTATGTCTGGTTTTTTGAGTTTGTTGTTATAATTTAACACTTTCATTAACCTCTTTTGTTTCGTTGGGTTTTGATGCATTTGAGCATTATGATCAATCCCTCAGAATGTGTGGCCCTCTCTGTCTGCTCCTGTGTGATTGTAGCAATGACATACCAAACAGCGTAAAGCCTGCAAACCAGACTTCTTAGGGTTGTTTATTTGGGGTTTTTTTTGAGTAGTTAAGTAATAGACATTGCTTTTGACAGCTAAATAGAATTTCAGTTTGTTCATAATACTACAGGTATTATAAAGGTGTGTGCTATTCCTGCAGACAGAATTACCTTTTACCCACTGCATTTTTTCTGCAACTCGCCTTGCCAGAAACAAAACCAGCCTGCATCTAGTTAGCTACCCATCTTAGGCACTGAAACCCAATGTTATCTCCCCTTTTTCCTGCTACATGTACCTGTCTTTCTACAGGCTGATTTCCAAAATCTAGCAAGCCACTGACTGTGAAGAGTCTTGACAGAATGCACCTTATGCTGCTGATGACCTCACTGGACAAGGGATGTTACTTTTATTGTCTTCAACCGTGTGTGATTCAGAGTTTGGCTGGATCCAGATTATATGTAGAAGGAGTCATAAACCATCCTGGCTTTTCTTTACCCAGAATAGAAGTCATTGATTTCTCATTTGGAAAGTGGCCAGTCCGTCAAACAGAAATTCTTAGATCTCCTTTAAGCCAACCACGTATTACTGCTTCAGGGTGTTCACTCATGGGATAAATACCCTATCCTTATCCTTTATTGAGTCTAAGACATGAAAGCAGCTGAAAGCTCATTTCTTCAGTTAGTGATGTTTCCCTAAAAATGAAATTTCTCCAGTAGAAAGGACAACTGTCTGCTGTACGCATAGTTTGATTTGTGAAAGGTCACCTTAGCTTCAGTAGTGCATGAAGAAATGGATCAGGGAATTAATGAGCCATCTAAGAATTTTCTGAGATGTATATTCCATTATGCATATGTTTTCATTCAGGGAAAAGAGCACAGCATCTTGGTTTATTTATTGTTGATGGTTCCAAATAATGCCTGGCTTACGAAAATATTTAGTTCAAATTTTGGGGAAACATTTTTCTCTGTCTGGGAGCTAAATTATTTTAAATTTTTTAAGAGAATTTTTTTTTTTCCTAAATACATACTACTCAAATGTTGGGCCCTTCGTTACTTTGTTAAAGTGGTGTTCTGACATGGTATCCCCCCTTAGGTTCTTTACACTAGAGATAATACCTTTGATTTGGGATAGACTCCAAATTGTCTGTAAACATTCTGAAATTTACCTTGGTAAGAGTTAATAGTCTAGGACTAGCTTGAAACATAGATGATTGGACAGCAGATTCAGATGTTGACCTACTGAGGAAAGGAATAATGAAAATTCCATTTCTGTAAACATATTTTATTTAATACTTTGAACACTAACTCTATGGAAATTTTATTATAGTGCACTTACAGAACTGCTACCAGAGAATTAGGAGAACAGTTGGCCAGTAATCCTCAATGTTTTCTGAATTAAAAGCAACACTGAAGTTGTATCTGGAAATCAATTGATTGCTGTAGCAGTATAGAATTGTCTGCAACAAGAAATACTCCATAACAAATTTGAGACTACATTTTGTAATACCTGTACATTTTCCATTTTTTTAAGGGAAGGGCAATCACACACAGAAGTCTTTTCAACGGTTTGATTTGAGAGCAATAAAAATGGATCACTAGGCTGGCATCAGCACTGAAATAAAAACACCATACATTTCTGACCATCAGGAGATGACATCTATTTCTGTTATTACTGCCTACAGGAAAATGTTCCATGCATATATTTTTTAGGCCTTTTACAACAGGCATCAATTAGGATGCTCCTTGCTGTAACGATTTCTACAAGTGACCCTATTAGTCACCATTCCTTTCTTTTTATATGTCAATCTTAAATTCTTTAAAATGAAAATTTATCTACTGTAGAGATTTTAGAGTAGATTTCTTATTAGTCTTCACACTTCTTACCATATAATGAAAATATTCATCATAATATTTGTAGATAAGACTTCAATTTATTTCTTGAAATTCTTTGGTTTAAAATTTGATTAAAGTTTCTGAACTATATTAAAACAATATTTTTATTTTCTGATTAGGATACTTATATTTTATGAAAAAATTCTTCATTCACTATTGTGAGTTCAATGGGGAATCTTACTAGGAATATTGCAATAAACTATTCAGCTCTAAATAATAATATTTCCTTGAAAATTTAACATATACCCATTTCATCTTGAGTGAAAATAATTTATTTTGGGATCTTTTGTACTGAAATTGTGAGTAAAAATTATCTGATATGTATATTCTGGATAACTGATACATTTAACATCCTCTAACTATAATGCAGTTCAAAGTAGTGGCATTTCATTATGAGTATATGTTTAGGGACTGCCTTAGACCAGATGAGAAATTCTATTTACTCTGAATACCCTTTGAGTCTCTGAGCTTGAAGATGTGTTGGCTATATAAATGATTTTGTATTCCCTTGTGCCTCATTTTAAATTGAGAACAAAAGTAATATAAGCACTCATATATAATTTAATAAGGATTTGTAGAATACCATGTGAATATAGTAAATATAGCAGAGTAGAATACATGTGAAACTATTTTAACAACATTATAGTACCATTGCATTATAAGAGATTTAGAACAGAGATTAGCAACTGTTAATAGCCCTTTATCTTTGACCACAAGGTAAGCTTCTTAAAAGCAGTGTGGCTTTGTCTCAGTTTCAGGGCTGTAGTGTTAGTGGAGAGCACCAGAATAAGGGTCCTGTTCAGACTTTAGGGTGCTTTTGTGCTGTCCTTTTCTGGAAGAGACTTCAGAGGCTGATAATTATGCTTCCATAACAATTTTTGCACCTCCATCAGCTGAGTAAGTGAACCAAGCTCCCTGATATAGACCAGCTCACTGTCACACTGCCACTCAGTGCTCGATGTTACCTTAGCAGAGTGTTTAGGTGACTAATTTAGGAATCCAAAATGCACAGAAGGTCAATTTTGTTAGTATGTCTTTTTGGACATGTCAAAATAAGACACAGCAATCCCACTAAAGGAAAAGAACATCCACTTTTTGAAAAAAGTAACAATTTTTGAAAAGTACTCTCCAGAGATATTCCCATCCCCATACCATCACCACAAAAAAAAAAAAAAAAAAAAAAAAAAGGAGCAAATAGAGCCTTGCTTGTAGAAACTATTTTCCTCCACAATGCAGTGGTAACACTGTTGATGAGTATAAATCCACCACCATTCTCTTCTAAATACACCTGTTCCAATGAACTAAAACAGTAATGGGTAATGGAAGTTTTAGAAACCTAGGTAAAGCCTGTATAATGATAGCAAGCACAGTCAGCTCTTTAGTTTCCAAATGAATCATCTTTTTTAAGATTCCTAATTCTGCACTTATTAATAACCTTTAGTGCACTCCTAACTTGTAAAACCAATGCAGCTGCAGTGTTAATGTGGCTGTCAGTAAAAATCAAGATAGAGAAGGGAAAGGAGTACTGTGCTTTAGGCAGACTTCCAGTTCCTATTACATCTTATCCCTTTAGCAGAGGTGAAATGTCAGGGGCCCATCATATTATGGCAACAGAAGGAGAAGTACAAACAATTGGAGGACGTCTGATTCAAGCACTCTTGTTCAAAAAGCTTCCATGGAGATTTGCCAAGCTTACTGTGGGATCAAGAATGTAAACCTGAGACAGCTCTGCTGATAACCAGTAATTCCTGTAGTCTAAGGTGATGCTCACATCACCTCCTGCCTGCAAAAGTTTCAAGCTTCTATGGGCAATGACAACATGCAACTGCAAGGAGCTAGCAGGTGCAGCTGCCAAATCTTGAATCCCATAGCTTCTTGTAAGTGCATGCCAGCTCCCCTCATTCACTTTATTTGCTTCATCCTGACTGTTTATAAGGCATACTAGCAAATGCTAGTTGACACTTCCAAGCCTTGAAGGGTGGTCTGGAGAAAGACCAATCCTTGTTCAATGCCTGTGTTTGTTAGCACAGAATGCTTTCTTGCAGACAGACAAAAATCAGAGCTCTACTTGAAGAACCACCTGTTTGCTCAGTTTGGGAATTTCTTTAGTTATTATTTTTGTTGCATTTTATAAATAATCCAGAAAATCTTCAGCACTAGTGAAGCTAAAAACATGCTTAATTTTTACAGCAGCATAAATATTAATCACAATCACCAGTCAAGACTGAGGATTTTATTTGGCATAACATGTACAATCATGCAACAATTATGTAAAAATGGAAGTTATTATGAGCTGTAATTAATATACTGTGTTACCAGCTGACTCAAAGCACTTTGCTCAGCATCCTTGGTTTTAAAGACTGCATCTGAGTGGTGGTAAAATGTATACTAAATTCAGTAATGCACATCAACAGCCCTAGGCTTTCTCCTCTAGTGGTGACTACCACTGAATATTATTTCTACTGGAATCTTGCTATCAA
>VXBI01002217.1:793397-864562 GCA_013397375.1 Toxostoma redivivum | reverse complement strand
AAAAAAAAAAGAAAAAGCAGTATAATTGCTGATTTACCACCACTGCTTAATCTAATTCAGTTCTTAGTGGTCCATTAGCATAACAGAATTTGCATTTTATTTCACAGGAAATGTTATGACTCCACCTGCCTTAGTTCAGAAAACATATCAGAAACAGGAAAAAACAGTGCAAGTAAAGAAATGACAAACCACTTGCATTTACTCAAATATAAAAGGGGAAGGTGCAGGGGTGCCATCTTTGTAAGTGAACTAAAAGTGCACCAACCCCCCTCATATCCTTCAATTCCATCACTCAGTTTCCATTTTATTGGGTTTCCAAAACTCAGAAGTAATTTTCAGATGTGCTGCTATCACATGCCACTACCCTTGTAAAATTTTATTCATTGTGAAGACTGTGACAGAAAATGTGCAAAGACATATGCAGGGATATAGTACTTTATCAGACTATAACATTGCTAAGCATAACTGACTTCCTCTTGACTTGGACCTATTCCAGACACTAGAGATCATATAAAAATTACAAGTTCTCACACCCTGCCCAGAGTGTGGTGATCAAAATAATAACAAATTAAGGATATTTTGATTGACAGTTTATATGTATTTCATTATATTTTTGCACTTTCTTTTGAGGCTCAAATCCTAAGGGTGACAGCTGTCATTTTAAAGGTGACTCATTACATTTCTTTACAGAGTCCTCTAGCAGATGGAAAGGTCTTTGTTTCCCAGGGAACACTGACAGGTTATGATTTCCAGAGCTTTTAATCATTTTAGCAACACTTATACACATCTGTCAATTACTCTATTCAGTGATGTTAATAATATAGCAATCTGAGAATGACAAAGAACACTCTTCTTTTCCTGAAAACACAACTTTTCCATCAAGACTGGAAGCACAGAACAGAAACTCTTTTGAAGAGCTCCTTTCTCCCAGACAAATCAGTGCAAGTGCCAGGGTATTTGGTCTGGCTGAGACGAGTTAATTTTCCCCCCAGCAGCCCTCACAGTGCTGTGCTCTGCACTGGTAGCTGGAAAGGTGTTGGTAACACAGCAGTGCTTTGGCTGCTGCTGAGCAGGGCTGCAACCAACAGTACCCTGGGGATGGCCAGGGATGGGAAAGACCTTGGCACAGGACATAGCTTGGACAGATGACCAAAGGGGTAGTCTATGTGCTACCTCCTCAGACATGAAAGCGAAGGGAAAGGAGGAGGCGGGAGGGATTCATTATTTATGACATTCATCTTCTGGAGCAACTGCTACATGTACTGAAGTCCTACTTCCCAGAAGAGGACTGGACATCACCTGCTGATGGGAAGTGGATAATAAATCTTTTGTTTTCCTTTGCTAATGCACATGGTCTTGCTTTTGCTGTATTAAACTGCCCTTACCTTTTCACATGATGATTTTTTGCATCTTATTTTCTCCCTCTCCTGTCCTCCTGGGGAGGGGACTGTTAGGGCAGTTTGGTGGGCATCTGGAGTCCAACCAAGGTCAACCCACCACCACCAGCATTTATAGTAACAGTAAAATTTTATTTTCATAATACATGTCCAGAGAGCTTTTCTTCTCCTCTCCTGAGCTACAGTGAGGCTATAAATCATTAAAACATACAACCGATAAAACATGACAAGCTGGCATCACACAAATAATTAAAATCAAAGTCACTGTGCAGAAGTGATAATTTTGGTCAGGTACAGAGTAATAGCCTTCACTGTGGTGCTTTTTCTGGTGGTGATACTGAGCACTTGAAGCTCCCAAGGCTTCAGAAGAGAGGCAGCAGATATGTGTGTACCAGTAGATGTGGTAGTTTGACCTCATGACTAACATGCAGCTCATTCATTCATTATAGAACTGGGTCTGAAGTCCCCCTATGTAAACCAGGTATGTTTTTACAGTGATGTTACAAGGTATCCATGTAGAAGTTACATAGCTTTTACAGAGCAATGACATTGGGATATTTTGGAGGGGTTTTTTTGACATCTATATTATGTCCAATATGAGCAGAAATCTGAGCATCTAAAAAAAACTTTTTATAATAATATAGAAAACTTTTTCAGAAAAATATTTTTACAGCACCTTATGCATTTTTTTTAATTAGAGGAATTTTTCTTCCGATACCTGCTACGAAAGTTAAATATAGCCCTAATGTTTGGCAGTGTAACAACAACTAAACTGCATCTTAGTAACGGAACCCTCTTTTTAGCTTTCAAACTATATTTTTAAGAAGTCTCAACTGAAGATTTTTGTGTCATCAGGCAGTACTTAGTACTTTTTAATATCATTACAATAGCATTTGAAGACCCTAGAGAAGGAGTCACAGCTTCTTTTTAAGCACTACTGATAAGCAGTGAAACGTTTCATATTGAAAAAGTATTACAGAAGCAAAGCAAAGCAAAGCAAAACAAAACAATATTTCAGATAGAGAAAATCTTATTATCTCCAGACTAGTCACAACTGGAGTAATATGACAGAATTTATAGGTTATGGTCTGCACAGGCAATGTGTACTGGAGCCAGGAATTTAACTTGCATTTTCCTAGTATTCTAATCCAGACCTTGAACTATTGCAACCACCTTTTTATCTTCTTCAGGAAGATCAGATATGTTATGGATCAGAAAGGCAGTCCCTAGAATTTAAACCTGTTCCACAACAGTTTAACCCCAGCCTTTAACCTCTTCTCTGTACACACTGTATAAACGATGCTATTCTTCCAGCAATAAAATTGTCAGGAAGGGTGTTTCCCATCATTTTCTTGGGGGCCTTAGACCCCTAGGGTCCTTGACATCTCTGTATATATTCTCTTGAAAAAAGTATGGACTATTCAAATGCTCTTCTGTAAAGTAAAATAAGTGGCAGCTGGCACCATACAGTTCTGTTATAATGAAAACATGAGGTGGTTGCCATTACACAGTCCTGCACTAATGAGAACAGTAGGAGTCTAGCATTACAATGGTCTAATGAAAACAGGAAATGGCTGGCATTAGATTGGTATAATGAAAACAGGAGGTGGCTGGCATTATGCTTATACAATAAATAAATTAAGATTTCTGGCCCTACCAATCTCATCTACATTATATATGATTCCAGTGTGCAAGAGAAAAGCTTATGCAAAATCAGGGACAGTGACGGTAAAGATCGTTCTTTGTTGCACCACCTCAGAAGCAGAGTTGTGTCCTTTTACCTTCAACTGTTTATTTCTTTTTTGGTGGTTATACAAGAGCAAAACAGGCACATGGTTTTAAAAATTGGCACGTAACCTATACAGACCCTTTTATTTTAAAATAGTCAAAAGTAGCTTGTTTTCTGGTGCCTGTCATGCTTTAATGTGAAAGGTTAAAAATTGCCTATCCAAACGTGAAAATTGATATGACTGGACTTTTTAAAATGAGTCTCACACTTAGCTCTCCCAATCTGGGCTAAGTATGCAATTGATAATACTTTGGGGTGTTTAATGCAATACAGAGAATGAGATCAATACTTGCTGAGAAATAAAGAAAAAAAAAAAAGAAGAAAAAATTTAAGCACAAAATCAATCATTTAGCTAATGTGCTTTCTTCTAAAAACAGAAGGGTCAAGTAGTTTTCTTCCTTGTTTTTCAAACTAACCTTTCTAGTTGAGTTATTTTACTTATTATTACACAAGAGGGTCTTCTGTGTAGGTCTTAGACTATGAATGGACCACCATCTTCCCTTTTATTGCAACTTTTAGACCCATCTGAAACTGATTGATTCTCACTCTCCTTAATCTGGCTGAATTCACCATGAAGTTTGTACAGTTCAAGGCCAGTACATTAAGGCACTGCATCAATCCATTCATATGGTACCTTTCAGTCACTCAGTCTCCCATTTCTCATCTTCAAGTTCAACTGCACTGTTTCTGGACATTTTCCACTGACACCAAGAGATTAAATGAAGCAAGAAAATGTTTGGAGTATGATTTTCAAAGCAGCAATTAGTGTGCTGGAATGTTCCAGCATAAAACACTGTGCTTCCTGCAGCCTGTTATTCTGCTGATAGCTTTGGTTTCCACACTCAGATTGCAGTGAAAATATTCCAGTCAGGTAGCCTAGAGTGAAACAGCAGTGTGATGCAAATAAGGAACAGATAATCAAATCAAACTTTCTAATCGAGTTTTGCTATGCTGACTCTCTTATTTCTCTCTAGCCTGCAGTTTGCATGTTTTACAACACTGCAGAATTAGCTTAAAGAGTAAATACTTGTGAGTTTATCGAATCCTGTCATGTCTCACATACACCGAAGAACAAATGAAGGAAAATAATCTTCCTGCGCTTCTTCTACTATTACTTTAATTCTTTTGCATCTTTGGTGTGGCTCTGATTGAATCCTTTTGAAGGAGGGGAATAGAAGATGAAGAAGCCAGAGGGGTAAAACAGGGTGAGTGCTGTTAATAAATTTTTGCTTTCTTTTCCTTTTGTTTTTATTTCCTCATCAAACAACTGAAGGAAAAAAGAAAAAAAACAACAAAATACTCACACCTTATGGACCAGATTTTAAACTAAAACGTATGGCACTGGAAGCAGCATATGCCTTGGAAAATCTGCTGTTGTGCGCTGTGTGTGCAAGCCGCAGACGTGGCTTAATCAAGATAGGAGGTGACACGTGCCGTGCATCTGAGATTAGTGTCTGGACCTCAGCCATTAATGCTGGCATCCCAGGAACTGACTCATTCCTCTGCCAAACTTCTGTTGGGATTTGGGTTCACTGAATCCGACTCACAGTCTTTAATCCCCCATGCAGTATCTCTTTGAATTGTGGAGCTGGCAAAACATCCAGGTGGTGGTCCAGCCACGACAGCGTCTGCATATGCTCAAGAAACAACCTGCTCTCTTTAAGAGTTCTACTATTCAGAACGTTTCTAGCCCTCTACCATGCAAGTCTGAATGTCAAAACTCCTTTTTCTTTGGTTCACTATATTGAGTAGACAATAGTCAAATTGCCCTTCCAATCTCTTTGAAATATTTGAGATCTTAAAAACGTCGTATGCTATATATCTACTTGATGGGTCTCATCATTCTGTAAGCAATATTTTTCATTAGCTTTGCAATAAAATGGCATTTTGCCCTATTTTCAAACTAACAAATTTTGTCAGGGTTGGCATCTCTATTACATTACCAAATATATCAGTCAATACCACCTGGTGTAATTGAGTCTTGTTATATGATTCAGATAGTTGCTTAAACTATGGATTTTTCAAAGTCAAATTTTCTGGCAGGAAGAATATTGTTTCAATATAATTTTAGATAAATAAGTAGTATATCACTGTAACTACTAGTCTTTATTTGAGATAATTAATTGACCTCCGTGTATAATATTCAAGATCATTTACAATTTTGTTGCACACAAAAATCTGTATAAAACCATTTGATTATGCTTGATTTCTATCTCAAACTGCATACCAAAGTTAGCACCTGACACTCACAGTAGAACATGAATGAGTGTGACAGTAAAATCCCTATAGGAACCAAAGGGGTTTTTTTAGTAATATTAGGAAATATGTTCTCTTCTGGCTTTTGAAGTAACTGAGAAAACTGGCATGAAAAGGTGCCTATCTTTTAATGGAATGTGAAAATTAAAATTTAAAATCTAGCAACACATGCACTCAAAAAGAACCACATGAAGGTAAAAGATTTAAAACTAAGTTGCACAGATTCAGCTAAACTACATTCTGAGCCAAACTTTTTTCATAGATGTATTCACCTATAACAAAGGACAAATTCTATACTACTACATGGTTAGCTAATCAAAGGTTTGTCATTCTCATCTGCACATCTTTAATCACATTTTGAAGCATCCATTAAATTACAAATATTGAAATTGCATCTAGACACTATTTATTTCCCTATTAATGTTTTTTGCTTGTATTTTCGTATTGAAGAAATACTGTTGAAATCTAGATAAATATTTAAAATGCCCTTATTCTAACACAATAAAAAGTCTGGATAATCAGCATTTCAGCATAACAGAGCTATTTGTCTCTGTCCACATTACTAATTCAAATTATTTTGTAAATTTTTCTCACACATTATATTTTTATTGCTTCTTTAAGGCACTATAATTTCTTTGATGAAAAACACTGAGATTTTTTAACATATATATGACCATGAGATATTTACATCTTAGCTACAGTCAGAATTTTCAGTGTACATAAGAAATATTTTACTACATGATATAGTTGTGCCAGATCCAATCCACTAAGTGGAGCTCACCCTAACCAATTCTTGGGACATCTCCAAGGAAAACAGAGAGCTCTACTAAGTAAACTAGACTGTTTACCAGGTGATACTGTCCTTTTCTTCCATGTCAGCATTAAACTAATCAGTATTGGTCAAAACTATTACACTTAATAAGTTTCCTGCCTTTTCAAAGCTTATAGTGGAAGCCCTCATTCTCCTCCTTCTTATACTAAGATGAATTGAAAATTATGTTCTAAGTTTATATAGACTCTTCCCAAATGTTCTGTCAACTGTGTTATTCCACGGCCTTGAGCATCTATTAAATGGCTCCCAGAAGTAGAAAAAACTGTTACTGCTGCTCCAAGTGAGTTCATCCAAAGCCACATTTCTACTGCCATCCTGGTTTGGGGAAGAATGGAGAGCTTGTCTTGCCTTGAGATGCTTCTTTTTGGATTGGAAGTAAAACAAAATATCATTGATTATTAATGGCATAAAGGCGGTTTTTGTAGATAAACTATATTTACTTCTGTGGATTTCTGCACCAGACTTCAAACTGAATTATTATATTAGCCAAAAAGGATTTCCTATCTTCAGGAATAAGTTGAAGCTCTTCAGGAAATTTACTGTTTCTGTTCATACAGGTAGTTTCATCATAAAAAATGTTATAATGTTTGTACAGTTACTATGTGAATGAAAATTATTTACAGAATATTAGAAAGCAAACACACAAAAAAATGCACACACTACCCTGTGTGACCACACTGCCCTATGTTAGATGCAATTGGTAAGTAAAAGAACTTCCTTGTATTTGGCCATGAAATGTATCTCCTGGAATTCTGGTAATTGAGAATAACAGCAGTTTATAACCATGTAAAATTTTGTCTGTCATTAACCATGCATTCTTATTACATGCAATGTAATTATACTAGCCAAGGAAAGATTTCATATCCTCAAGGAAAAGTTAAAGCTCTCCAGGAATGGTGTAATTATACTTCTAGTCTAGCATATCTCTTAATGCAAGTGTTGGCTGGGTTGACCAGGGATAGTGCTCTACTTACAAATAGGGAAGACCTGCTGGCAGTCTTAGATGTGGCTTGAATTTCAGTGTCTCCAAAATTATTGAGTTAAGAACCTGGAAGTGAAATGGGAAGGCAAGCAGCACATTTTGGATTCTGAACTTTACAGCTGCATATTTCTTCTAATTCAGGATGTTGCTTGGGAACTCTTTGGGTAGCTGCCATGAAGGAGAAGGATATCAGGGAAAGCTAGGTAATTTTTTAGGAGAGTCTAAGGACAGCTCGAGGATTAATAGAATCAAAGAAACTTTGGCTGGTTTCAGTCCCTATAAAGATCAAGAAACACATGCTCTTGGAATTCATATCCACATCCAGGTAAGTGGAAAACAAGAAGAGTAATCAGGAATACCCAACATGGATTTTTTTTAAGAGTGAAGTGTGCATAAAAAATCTTTTATCAGCATGCAATAAATTGACAGGGTATACAAGAAAATCTGTGGCCATGTAAAATGTCATAACTCTATCCAAAGAGATTGCAATAAACTTCAGCAACAGAGCAAAAGAAAGCTCTTGAGGTTCCATAAGAACAAGAGAAATTATCTGAACCAAGGGATAAAAGATACTACACATTAACAGAGGTTAAGAAGGGACTAAATGAGTTAAAGCCCTTCTGAAGAGAGCTTGAGAGTTATGGTTTACACAAGGTTGCAGACAATTCCACAGTGCTCTTTCTTTCTGAATAAGACAAACTACATACTGAGTATGCAACTATTATACACTATATATACTGATAAGAAACTCTGGCCACGAGATCAAGAGAAGATATTCCTCCCTTCTTACTTAGCACCAGTAAGCTTGCATATAAAATCGTACATCCAGTTTAGGACTACTCAGTTTAAGAGAGAGAAAAGTGGAATTGGAGAGGATCTAATGGAGTGGTGAGCTATAGCCCATGGGAAGAATTCCCATTGGAGAAGTTTGTGGAGGACTGTCTCCCATGGGAGGAGTGCTGTGCTTGAGAAGGAGGAAGGACTCCTCTCCTTGAGGACAAAGCAGCAGCAGAAACAGCATGAGATGAACTGATTGCAGCCCCCACTGTCCATCTCAGGGGCACCCACTGAAGGGAACTGAAGGGGAGGAGATAGAGAGGAATAAAGCTAAGTCTGGGAAGGTGCTTTGAAGTCCTGTTTTACTTCTCATTGTACACCGATTTTGATTGGTACAAAATTCAATTAATTTCTCAAACTGGGTTTTATTTTGAACCTGATGGTAATTGTGAGTGATCTCTCCCTGTCCTTATCTTGAAACAGGAGCCTTTCCTTGTTTTCTCTCCCCTGTCCAGTTGAGGAGTGGTAGAGCAGCTTTCTTGGGCACCTGGCATTTAGCCAGATCAAACCACCACAACTGGGCAAAACAGCATTTAAGTCTCATTGTCAACAAGGAAAGAGAGAGAATAACTGTTAACAGAAACTTCCTGATCTTTCCAATTCCTCATCAAAATCAAACTCAGCCAAAAATTACACAAATATTTATTCTAAACCTGAAATTACTAAACAAACTATTTCTGTTTTACATTCAGTCATCACTTTCAAGGATTTATTCATTAGACCAAGCATATGCTTAGCATGTCTGAATTTAACTTTTTTCTCACTTAGCTGTATTTTTCAGGAAATCAAAGGTGCCTCTGTTAAGTCAGAACTCTGAGCATACATTCTGGTTTCTGCTAATAGGTCTCACTGAATGGAGTTAACATCTAGAAACCTGTGAATTTAATTAAATACACATGGGTATCCAGAACTATCTCAAATGTCCTGTACCATCATATCATGGTTAACTTTTTGTCTGTCAGTTTTCTTTTCACAGCATAACATTCATCAGTTTTTTTTTAAGACAAGAGGAAGAATGATGGGAAGTTCCAGGGAGAGACATTACCAGATTTCCTTACCCAAAACCATGTTCTGGTAATATTTCTGCCTGATATTTTGTTTCAAGAGCTTCAGAATTTAGCCAACTTAATAATTTACCAAACCATGTCAGCTGCAAAGAGAAGGAAAAAGATATGTGGGAGGCCTTGGATTTTTATCTTTATAGGACAAAACCTTTCAAAACTTTTTCTAAAGCCGTTTGTCTTCTTTGCTGAGAGAATAAAAGGGGAAGCAATTTCCACTCAGACTATCTCAAAGTAGATCTCTGTGTCTATTATGCTTTCTCAAGTTTTATCTAAATCACCTGATAATATATGACCACACTCAAGAGGGACCTGAGCATCTTAGAAATGCAATTCAGTGTAGCATACGCATTTTGTGCTTCATTTAAATGCTTTAAATGTGTATGTTTCCTGTATAACATCTTATATAATGTCTAATTATTACTATCTGCTTCTTAGCCCACTCAGCTGGAGCCACCTACAGCAGTACAGTTAGAGAGAAGAACCATCAGAAGACAAAGAAGAAAAAAAAAACCACCCCAAAACTTTCTATAAGAACAAGATTTTTTATAAACAGGATATATCCTTTTCATTCTTAATGTTCCATGGACAATAAAGAAGGAACTGGAGGCTCTTCATGGCCTCCAGGGTCTAGAAGGATGGTGGCAGCCTTTTGTCCCTCTCACTCGCAGACTGACCTGAGCCCCCATGTGCCTGGAGTACCCTTGAGGAAGACAAGCTGCTGTGGGCAGTGCTGCCTGAGGCGCTGGATTTGTCCAAACCCATGGGAAGTAGATGAAGGGACAAGGGTGGGAAAGCAAAGATGAGGCCCTGCCATGTCCTGGGTCTCCTGTTGTCATCTCCTGGAGTGAGTGATCCAGTCCTTCCCATCGTGGTTGCTACACAGGTAAGATGCACCTTTGATCCCTTGGGACTTTGCTGGCCAAAATCATCTGGTTCCAGGCTGGAACACCAGCAAAGCTAACACAAAGCAGCAACGCACAATTAATTTAGCATGTGATTAAGCTGATATCTTTGTTATGGCAAGAGGAGTACAAGTAGGTTTTACAAATTGAATGATAAATGAATTTTTCAAGACAAAGTGACAGAATTTCCAGATAGAGGATACTCCAAAAATTGTGTCTTACTCATATGTCCTGTTAAAGCCAAGAGCAAACTTTTCCAGCTCCTTGAATTGCATTGCATAAGTGGGGAACTGTGAAAAAACTGTGTCAAAAGCAGACAGTTGTTCTATGATGTTGTTTCTACCATCTCTGTAGATACGTGTATCTTGACAAATTATGCAACAGCTGCTTTATTTGCAATATGCAATGTTAAGTTATTGATTCTGTGCCCTGCTGAGGGAAGCTTTTTTGTAGGAAGCTGCAGCTAAATGCAGGATTTCATCCTGCCTGAACCAGGAAGGAAATGAAGCAGCTATGTACACTACCTTTTAAATTATCAAATTGGAATAAAAGTGCATTATATATTAGAAGTTTTAGCACAAATCTCCATCCAAGGAAATCTATTTTCATTTTACTTCTTTTGTTTGTTTAAAAAAAATCTAGGAGAAGTGTCTCTAAAAAAAAATCACTGGATTCCTCCAGCACAAAAGCACTCACAGTACATTCTATATAGTACCTGTGCATTCTTCCAGCTTGGCAACATTCCTAACAAGGGTGTATGAAGAGCCATGAAGTACCTTGTTCTCATCTTGATGAGTACTTAAAGTGTAATTTATTTTTGCTCTCAATTATTGTAGATTCTACAAGTGTTTACTATTTCTGGAATCCTGGAACCTCACAGCTACATCATGATGAATTCAAGTAACGATCTGATATATTTTATCAGGAATTTGGTGGGAAGGCAAAATAAGGTATTTAGGTTAATTTGCATGACTACTTCTTGAAACTTTAATGAAATGTCCAAAAGACATGCTAATATTATGGTGAAAAAGATACTCCAGAATGACAACATTTTTTCACCCTGGGAATAAGCACTTGCTTAAAAAAAAGTTAAAAAAAGAGAGAGAGAGAGAAGGAAAAAGTAACATATGTGTTATTTGTATTAATTATGAAGAAGGTTCTCTTTAGTTATTCAATTACATTCCCATCTAGCACCCAAAGAAGGGTTCAAGTTCTGTCTGCCTTTCTCACTACATCTCACTACAATTTATTTCTTCTATAGACAAAAACTAAAAACCCTTCAGCAGCTTTTTAGCAAACTTTTAGATATTTTATCATTTTTTCCTTCCTCTTCTTCCATCCATCTGTGGTTTGCTTTTTGGTCATAAAAGCAAGCAGGTTCTTCCTTTCCTTAGTCCCTTTCCTGAATATTAAATTATTTCCAGGCTAGTACTAGATCTATAATGTGGCTAAAAATGCATATCAGAGGTTTTTGCTGTGTAATACTTGATCCTAATGCAAATACATCCTTTATATGGAACCATATGGGCCCTAACATGCCACATGGGATGAATGGAACACTTACTTCCTTTAAAACTGTACTACAGAAAGAAATGGACTGTGAACAAAATAAATTTATTACTCGACAACACAAGGTGTAATTTCATTTTGTATAAAACTTTCAGAGCATATCCTGTCTGCAAATGAAGAACAATTTTTCAGCATTGGCTTTATCAGAAACAGACTGCTATTTGGCCTTTCCTTTCAGATTTCTGACACTGCTCTTAGAGGCATATAGGGTTTTTTTCACCTTATCTCAGGAAGGAATCTTTATTTCTGGCAGATGGCATTGTAGACTGCAGGAATAAGGCATTTTAGAATAATTTTGGGAAGATGGATTAGCTTCTGGAAATTTTCAGTGCAGAAATGTAAATGACAGAGATTTCCCTAAATAAATAGCTTCTAGTCTTGCAAAATAATCACTTTTGAAAACTTTTGTTCATAATGTGCATTCACTGGGAACAATCAGTGAACATTGGGCAGACAACACTGAAATTATAATTTAAAATAATAATGACATGATTATTCAACCATACCAATCAATGTGCCTTATAAACAAAATAATAATAATAATAATAAAAAGAAACTACAGTCAACTCCAACAAAAGAGTTTAACTCATTTACCTAGATAAAGAATAATTTCTTTCTACTAAATTGGATCAAAAATACAAAAATTCCGTGATTTGGTTATGCTATTCATTGACTTGATAGAAACATTAGAGAAAAAGTCTCTGCAAAATGCAGAAAGTCCAACTAGATGGCTTACACTAATGCTTTCCAGTGTCAGCACTGATGAATCTATAATACCCTCATACCTTTGAACATGCAGCTATCTCCAAATTATAACAGGCAAGAGGAAAACTCTTTAATGAGCAGCTTATTTGGTAACTTTTCACTCTAGGGAACTACTGCTGCTTTTACTGAAACATTTGGCACTGGACATGTCAGAATAGAACCTAATGTTGAACAGACTTCTGCTCTGATCCAGAAAATCAGGAGGTTTACAGATTCATATAATCAGAGTGCTACATGGAAACCTTCTTGACACCTTTTTTATTGTTTTAAACAAGGATTCTGGATAGGCTTATTTACTCCATTCATAAATATTTGACTACTATATTTGCTTATGTAACACAAATACATCATTATTCAAACTAATCCTTAGGGGTTTTTTTGTTGTTATTTTTTATTTGTTTGGTTTTTGGGGTTTTTTTGTTTGTTTGTTTTTTGTTTGTTTGGGGTTTTTTTTGGAAGTTATGCTTTTATAGTACCCTGATCTTTGTATAATTTAGGTTTTGAATGTCATCACCAGTAGTTTTTAGCCTGTACAAAGAGTACATAAACACACAGATGTAAAAGAAAATGTTTAGGCATTTTGTGGGTGTTTTGTTTTTTTCTACTCCTTCCATTGTAAAATTACCTTAAAAAGAAATCATCTTTCATGGTGTGGTAGAGCATAGCATCATACCACGGCTAAAGGATTCCATTTGAGGCTACTGCCATCTAATATTACAGAAAACTTGCTCCTCTCTAAGTTCACTTGTCTGTATTTCCCTATGTCAATACTGCTAAATAAAACAGGATTGAGGCCAGTCCTGCACCCTAAGGGACAGGTTGGCTCACATTTCTATTTTTCACAGCTATCTATGTCCTTCAAGAATATATTGGACTCATGGGACACAAATCCATCAGCCCCAGGTCTCCTCTACAATCCGTGCAATGCTCTTTGGATCCCACAATACTGCTAACTAGTCTTTGCCTATGAAAGGTGGGGGAGGGAGGGTAGGTGTGGGGAGAGTCTCCTAATACAAAATGCTTGAAGTAATATCTTCCGGGGATAGGATACCCTATGCTGGAAGTTCAAGAACAGTATTTTTGAATCCAGGCTGATACAGAGTAAGAGGGTCATGAAGACAAGACACTTCACAGAAACCAGAAGGAAAACGATTTATAGAACAAACACCTTTAGGCTTTTAAAGGTGTATTTGTGAAGGATTGTACTATGCCCTTTCAAGCTGCTATGTTCTGTTTCACCTTGTGAGTGGTCTTATGCCTAATGCTACTTGCAGTGGTCATGCTGTCAGTCAGGTTACTCTTAAGCAATACTGACAGAAAATGTTTCTCCTTGCTTTCACCAGCCATTACAAAACTTACCAAAGGGAGGTTTGAGAGAAGGCATTCTCCATCCCTACCTCATGGAAGTCTTTGATCTGTCTCCTAAAAGTGCTCATTAGTGATGATGGACATGAGTTTACAAGAAACCTGACCATCATTTCCTTTTTTTCATGATGGAGAAAGTATAGAAAACTTTTTTTATTTTAAAAAGCTCATTTCTGTATAACATTTATCTTTTCTTTCAACAGCCACAAAGCTCTTGAACAGGTAAACTGTACTTCAGGATACCCAGAAAAACTCTGAAACCACAAAATCATTGGGAGCTGCAAACTCCAATACAGCTGGATTTACTGAGTCTCAGAAGAAAGTCTGGAAATGAGAACTGCAGCCTGGAGATGTGTGATGTGTGTGATGATCTGAAAAGAGGACCAGTGCCCAAATTCTTCAGGGTCAGACAAGTGATGGAAACTGATCCTCTATGTTCCTGTGATTGTTATGCTATGCTGTCTCAAGATAGCAGGCAACTGTATTGAGAGGTAGTTCAGATCCGATCAAAGTTCAGCTCCTGTTGTAGGGTATCTCCCTCAGATTTTGAAATTTAAGTTTTATAATTGCCCCTCTAAAAGAGAGTGAGGAAAATATCATCTACAGCAATTGTAAATTAATGGGTATCCAAAAGAGCTGATTTAGGAAAAGAAGACAAACAGTCAAACACACATACACAAAGAATACACTAAAATAATTTAAAAAAATATATAGTAAATGAATAAGGAACTTTATTTGTAATTGTTCATAACTCAAGATCTAATGAGCACCTCAAGTACATAAAGAAACAGTAGCTTTATAAATGTCAAAAAGTATTTTTCCATAGAGTGTGTAATAAAAAAGTGAATTTTATTTTCATAGGAAGTTGATAAATCTCATAAAGTGCCAAAAATGTTCAGAAAGTGAAGTTCCTTCTGTGCTTACTAAAGATAGAGGTCTGGATGAAACTTCCAATTCCAGAAGACCTAGACAGCTGATGCCTGGAACAGGAAAGCAAGACCAGAGAAAATGTCACTTACCCTGGTCTTATTCTTCATCTTCCCCTAATCATTCACTGCAATCTACGGGATGTTGGTCTAAATGAGTCATCTGTTGTTTTCTGCCTGGGGACACTAGTGCTCTTGGGAGACCTGTAGGATTTTCACATATGCCACCTTATAGACTGAATTCAGTACTGAACTTAATAATCTCCCACTTGAGATGGATTCATTCATTCATTCAAGAAATATAAATTAATAAACTAAATATGTTCTTTCTCACCCACAGTGCCCATGCAAATTGCTTCAATGAAAACTACCTTTTCTGATGGTGTGAGATACTGGTTTTATATAAATAAATATATACAAATTTAATTTTATGATGCATACTTCTTTCTATATAAAACTCAGGCATTGTTCTATCCTAAGTTGAACACAATGAACATTTCTGTCATTTTTACACTTAACATGATGCATTAAATTTGACTTAGGGTGTTTTCTATCAGCCTAGCTCAGATGATATTAAGACAGCAGATACTAAGACACACTGCAAGGGAGTGATCCCTGTTCTCCAGGACCAAATACAGAGACTTGTGTCCAGACTGTTCCGTTAGTCCTTTCTACACATTATTTGCCTTATCCTTATGTAAGGCCCCCCAAAAAGTTGCTTGAAGTGCCTCTTAAAAGTGTATGTGGTTTTTATGTACTCTGAGTTAGTTCAATGGAAATATACCAACAAGATATTGTCAAGGGGTCAAAATAACAAAAAATTTTACTGGCAACTTCAGAAAATCAGACAATAAGCTTGGCAAAAGCCTAGAGCAGCACTCAATCAACATAAAACACATCTGAAAGCATTAGCTTGGCCCATTCAACTTAGCAAACTCCAAGCCTGTCCATTTTTATGCTACTCAAAACTCTGCAAAGAGGGAATTAGAAGAAGGAGAAAGAGAGTAAGACAGAAAAGATTTAGGAAGAACAAACCCAGCTACCCCTCCCAGTTCCAGTGGTGTTCAGCTGACACAACTTCCAGGAGGCAGGGTCAGGGCTTGTACTTGCCTCATGCTTCAGCTGAAGCAGCCTTTGGCCTCCCTGGGCCCTTCCTCTAGTGGGAGTTCCTCTCTGGTGGCCACTCTGGGGTTGGGTTGGGGCTCCAGGGGTGGGCATGGAGCACCGCCTCCTGTCTGCCAGTAAGTCTGAGGATACCTCTAGTGAGTAGGTTCATTTTCAGATGTTGGGATTGGTGAGATTTTGAAGGACTGGTACAGGAACTCTGATTAGTTCAGTGTTATCTGCACCACATTATGAGAAAGGGTTTTGCCCAAACCCAGTCTGAGTTTTTGGATAAGGTAAACTGATTCAGACATGCAGAAAGAATTTAAAATAAATGAAAGATATTTGATGGAACAAGAAAGAAAATAATTTGTCTTTCCATATGGGTTAAAGCATAAAGGTTGTTGTTTGTGATACCTTATTGTCTTTCCCAACTAATTTCAGTCAAAAAGTGAGTGTACTGTAGTCAGCATAGTAAAGCTGAGTGGTTGAATCCTGCCAGTCTGTTGATAACTGGAGTGATACCCAAAGAGATTCGTTGCCCACTCTAAATTGTAATGAGCACTCAAAGATGCAGCTTTTAAAAATAGGAACTTAACCTTAAAACCTGCAATTAAGATTTTCACAGAGACAGTTGAGAAAGATGCAATGGTGTTGCAAAATAAACAAATTGTAGAGTGTCAGATACATAAAGTTGCCTGAAAGTAAAAGAAAAAGCCAGAAGTAAACAAGATATGAATTGTTTTCTGCGCTGTAACTTCTCATATGACCTTAATGTTTTGCTATAAACGTGAGCAATTCAGAAAAAGAGACCATGGAGGATCATATTTACAAGTGTTACATTTCATCAAGAGATAAGCATATGAAACCAGAAAAGAAAAGAGTATATAATGCATTATGTGATGGATATTAGCAATGGCTGGGATTCTTCCTTACTGTACAATAATAGGAAGAAGAAATCAGTTTCACATTTTAGAATACAATTCAGGATGTTAACAGATAATGGTTTGTCTGCATATTGAATATGTTGTAGGGAAAAAATATATCTGAAAGATAATCATAAAGGATGCAAAAATCAAACAATACAAAGTTGCAAAATGACACTAATGAGGTTGCTTTAAATCATTTTTATGTTTACATGTCTACACATAGGTGGAACCAATCTTTCCCTGAATGTTCTCAAGGATACTCAATTTATCCATTTAAAAACCACTCATTTCAAGAGAACAGAATCACTAAAAACCCAAAGCTAAGGCACAAGCTGTATCTATCATTTACAGAAACTGGAACTTCTCCTGTGGCACTGTCTTCATTGACATAATAAACAGTGTCACTCATTTAATACAAAGTTGGGGATGATGCTCATTGACTATTGTCATGATTCAAAATGGGTGATGTAAAGCCTTGTTTAGCACACACTTTTCAAATCCTGCTCTGAACACTGAGTTATTCATTTTACCAGAGGCTCTTTCTTCTCCAGAGTTTCAAACACTAACCAACAAATAAGTTTTCACCTCTGCCAGCCTGTGTTACTGTGGTGCTATTTTACAAGTGAAGTCCAGCAGAACAAATGGGTTTAAGTGAGCAGTATCTAGATGCTCAGGTCAGCCAAGACAATAGCACTTCCAGATGTTTTCCATAACAGGACTAATGTGGGTCTCAGACTAATTTTGCCATTTTAAAGATAGACATCTAAAAATTCACTTCCCAGAGGAATAAGGAATGGCGGCAGCAGCAGTCTGCTTCCTGAAGTAATATCAGCAGGGACCCATGGTGATCCCAATGCAGGTCGTACTTTCACTATGGGATGCAGTCCTACAGGGCCTGAGCACATTGGGCAGAGCTACAGGCTGATAGCAATGTCCATCATTAGCTCCCAACATGGCAATCAATCCATCAGCTCCAGAATACATCCACAGGGTCCCATCAGGGGCAGCAAGACACAGGACAGAGACGGGCTCTGAGGCAAGATAGAGAGCATGTCTAAGGGATCCATCCATGAGACTGCTATCCATAGTATAAGGATGAGGTTAATCCAGATGGCAGGGAATTTGGCTCCTAGGCATGTGGTCAAAGTGGCAGTGGAGCAGGCAGATAAGACTGCTCCAGGCCATTAAAACCTATTAGAGTACTCACGACACAAATTTAATATGTAAGCTAATTCTCTGCTGGTTTTCGGTATTGTTCTCCCTCTGTCAAACGTTTTTGTGTTTTTTTTTTTTTTTTTAGATTTTTTTCCTGAATTCTGGTTATTGCTGCCTTTCTTCTACATGCTTTAATCCCCAAATAATTTTTCTGATGGGTGCTAATTTGTACAGCGCTTGCTAGAATTAAGACCACACTACTGATTTATGGAAAGACTTCTTATCTTTTACCACATTATCATGCTATTCCTCCAAATAGCTTGGTGACATTTTTGATGCAAGTATTTCATTGACTTATTTAGAGATTTTCCTAAGTCTGAAGAGCTCCTGTGTTCCAGCTGGGACTTAAACAGATTCCAAGCCATGGAAATGCACTGCAACACATTTTTCCTGCTTTCACCAGTGTAGGCAATTGATTTAGGTAGTTTTGAAACAATTATCATCCTTGAAGCCAGGAAAGCCTAAAACTGGATATCAGGTGTTTTTCCTTTGCTAATGATATCTGCAGTATCTTCTGGTCTTGACTGACAGCTTTGTGTCATCTTTCTACCTCACTGCACAATATTCTCTTTCAGATCATTAATAAAACGTACTAAAAAGTATAGAGTTTAATGTGAAACCTTGGAGCACCTCTCTGTTAATGTTCTGGCACTTTTTTAATCATCACATTTTCTATTTCTTAACCAATTCTGTAATTTTTATCTCTCTTAGTCTATCTTTAATATTAAAAATAATTTGTGCTATACCTATCACCAACAATTTTCCAGTTTGTTCCTTTTTTTCTCTTTAAAACATCTCTCATCTGGTTTAACAGAGTCTACAACAGTCTAGATGCTGATATTGATCTAATCAATGAAAAGATGCTAAGCAGCCTCATATTACTGGTGCCTCGTGTTGGAAAAATTGTATGAAAAGAGGTGGTGTAAGTGTAAGTGACATATAATAAATACTGTCGGTGCCAATGAATCTTGAATTTCTTCCTGATCAGTGTCGACACTAAGAATGTCTGTACCAATATTTCAGAAAGACTATATCCCATTAGTTGAGGACCTTGGGTTGGATCATGACAGAATTGTGATAGAAAGTTACCAGACTTGAAAGAATTTCAGCTCACGTGTCCTGCTTTTCAGCGAAAGGAGGGATACTACTATTTAGCCCATTATAAACTAAGGATGAAACTATCTTTTGGGATTAAACCAATCCTAATGGGATGTGTTACACATGCTCTGCAGAGAGTTTCTGAATTGAACCATTAATATTAATATAATAGGAAAGAAGTCTAACATCTGAATACCAGTTCTGAGGTGTGATGAATTTTCCAGCCACATTAAAACTGATCTGTTTTGGCACAGAGAATCCAAAGCTTAGGATTCTGGCTTGTTTTCTGGGGGTATCTATATGTCACCAATTTTTAAAGAGGATAACTAAGGTAGTTAGGTGACTAATTTTCATGCTGATGTAGGCAGGATGAACCTGTCTCTGGAGAAATAGGAGAGTTGATCATCTAACAGTGGAGTATCTGTGGATATTGGGTCACCAATGAGATCAGATACAAGCTGAACTGTGACTGCATTTTTATTATCTAAACTTGTTGACATCCCACTTTAAGCACTTTGATTCTCTTTTGGATATGGCCAGTTGAGAGTGTAGAACAAAACCTCAGCTGAAGTCAACAGTACAACTGTAGTGGATAGTCCCACTGGTAATCCCACTTCTTTCAGCAAAAAAAAGCTCAAATTATCCTCTTCACAAACAGCTGCACACCAAAAACATCCTAGATATAGACATATTAATTTAGTTTTCATGTTGACCTTGATGTAACAAGGGATGCTTGCAGAGGCTCTTATTGTTCTTCTGCTTCCTTTCCCTTCAGCTCCTTCAATTATCCTGCAAGGTCTCCCTCCAATATTGATTTGCAAATGACCTCCCTTTCTGACATGGAAATTATGTATTTCAGGACATAACTAAATACATTTCTAACAGGTCTTAAAAGACACTTTTAGCAAGATTCTAAAGCCTAGGAATCCTCCTTCCTTGTCTGTGGTATGCTCCATTTGTTGTGACCTATGAGGTACTCCCAGACTGCTTGGTGCCTTCAAGACAGGGACCTTGTTTCCCTTGATTATATCATTCTTCATCAACAAAAGGCTCAGAAGTTCACTGGCACATCAGTTCTTTTCATATTTGCAAAAGAACCTAAGCAATTTATTAAAAAAACAACAATAGTATAATCATTATGAGGCTGTCTATATTACAAAGTTCTAGAATTCATAAAATGCTATTATTTTTGCATAAATTCAAAGGTGCAGTCTTTATTTATTAACAGTTTTGACTAACTGTAATGTGTGTGACTATTTGTCTTACTTATTCCTGACTTATAGCCTTACACATTTAGTTTTATCTCAGTCTGAGAGTGACTTAACATTAAGTGACTCAGCCTCAGGCTCTGGAGACTGGTTATATTGTCTTGTCCAGCCCTTGCCAGATGCATATCTGGCCAAAGGTATTTAAGAAGGGGAAAAAAAACCCCAAGCCTTAAAAAAACCCCAAACAAACAAACAAAAAAACAACAAAACAAACAAACAAAAAAAAACCCAAACAAACCAACAAAACAAAAACAAAAACAGGAAAATAACAATGTATTATGATATAATCTTATTTATTTAGAGTCAAGAGAAGAAGCTAACTGAAATCAGAGATTAAATAATTTTATTGTTCTCTCAAAACATTATCTTTTTTAACCTTGATTGTACAGCTTATATTGTTATGTCTATAATGATCCTCAAAATCTGATTTGTATCAGATTAAGAAACCTATATGGTCTTGACACTTGAGTCATAATCTCTTCTAACACTTTTTTTTTTCTTTGATGCAACAAAACCAGTAAAACTCTTAAATAGCATTTTTAGTTGTCTTTAGATCATTACACATTTCTCTTCTTTTTTGCTACAGAAATGCTTTTGTCTGCCTAGGCACATGAAGACTACTTACAGGATTAGCATGCTCAGAAGTTGTTAGCAGTTTGTCAAACAATAGGTTAAGGTGAAAATGCTTTATGTAGAAATATACATAACAACATAGCAGAAGTGGATGACAGCAACTGATTTGCCTACATATTATAGAATATTAAAGGTCCTATTGCTGCTTGTTCATGGTTTTCCTTTCCATAATGGTGTTATAAATATTTCATCACTGAGATAATTTTGTTTTCTCCTTGGTAAAAACCAATTTCACATTCACTGAATCTATAGAACATTCATTTCCCATATTTCTACCTCACAAATAAAACCAAACCAAATCCTACCATTTTTTAAAGTTATGTGAATTATGAATATTGCTTTCTGATGTCATAATTACCATGTCTTCTTGTAGCCCAGGTTATTTAAACCAGGATACTGAGAAAAAGAATACATACAGTTGTGTCCAATGAAGGGCTAATCACTGTGAAAGGTACATGTTCAAACCCAAACTGTTAGTTCTGTTATCTTCTCATTTGTAGTGTTAATGTAGAGACTTAATGGACTACACTGTTGAAGACACAGCTGCTTCTCATCAGAATGTGTCCACAGCTACACTTAAACAGAAAAAAGGAAATCGGATTACTTGCGAAAGTGATTTTGATGTTGCATTATAAAATTGAGGGTTTTTTTTGGCGGATTTTTACAGTGAACATAACTGTTTCTTAAACTATCTTAGTTCAGTACAATGATTCATCCTGACAGCTGTTTTACTGATAACTTTGCAGGATTAATTATTAATGTATTTTATTTTATTTTAGTCATGCAACTGACTGAAATTCTGCATCAGTCATTTGGTCAAAGTCTAAACTCTAGAAAAAGATCTGATCTGAATTAAGGAAAGATTACAGTAAACAATCTGTTTGCGTGTTTCCTTTTAGCTAAATCTAGAATTCAAAGCGAGCAAAGACATTAGCCCAACTCATAATTATTTTGAAGCCAGTTTTTTGCTATTTGAGGATCTGAGATTGTGGCTTTGAAATACAAAGTTGGAAAAAAACATTATGTCAAATGCCTGAAGGCCATAAACTGTAAAGACAAAAGCTTCTATGTAATTTATGAAGTTTGGCAAGTGTATTTTTATGGTCATTTTCTGTCTTTTTTTTTTTTCTTAAAAGTTAAAATGTCAAATGGAGTTCTGTAAAGCATAACACATGTTCTTTCCATTCTCTGGTGTGGATTTATTCTGCTTTTTGGGCATTCTTTCACTGTCAATACTTACATTTGTTGTTTAAAATGCTATTCCTGATACAATTGTTTTTTTTTAAATGCAAACCCATATGTGTGATCTCTAGAGAAACTGGTAAATTTTACCAAATGGGCATCCCTAAATTGCATGCCATCTGCAGCTAGTGATGAGAGGACTAAACCCAGTCAGCTGTGATCTTCCACCACTGCATCTATCATTTTGATTGGCTCTAGGGAAATCAACAGCTTTTGGCTTGAACTTTTCTCACCCCAACAGGTTATTATGGACTGGTTGAGATATACTGGCTAAAGAATGATTTCTTTTATCCACAACTAGGCCTCAAACTGTTTTCTTGTTGAAATCAGCAGAAAAACTCCAAAATTTCAGTAAAGCAAAAGCAGACACATAGTCTAGCTCTGATGCAGATTTTATGAGGTATAAGTGTGCAGGCGTACTAACTCAGAAAGGCTGTTGAAATATGTAAAGCGTAGAAGAATTTAAGAAACATTATTATTGTCTATGTAATTGTAAATTAATATTACTAGGAAAAAAACAATGAACTTCTCAGAATAGCATGTTGACATTCTGAAGGCATAACTGTCAAAGTGAGAATTAATGTGTAATAGCATGTGGGACTTTAGCATCATCTGAGAAAAAGAGTGAGAGGAGAGGAAAAGAAATTGGGAAAACCATACATAGATGCCACCTCCCTGAGGAAAAAGGCCTCTGAAATCCCATTGATCTTCCACTGTTATGTTGTCCCTCTACCCCCACCATTCATTTCTATCTCATGACATATTCCTTTAAAATAATAAAAGTTATTGTAAGGTAATTAGAACTGCAGTTAAAAAAAATTAACTGGAAATATATTGAGATACACCTTGTTCCAACTGACAAAAGGCCTGGCAAATATAAATGCTTAAATTTCATGAACCTAACTAAACACTTCATATTTTGTATTTATTTATTCCCTAACTAGATGAACTAATAAGGTGAGAAAACAAGATCTGAGAGCCTACTCTGAAAAAAAAACCAAAACCCAATCACAAAACTGACCACATCAGTGTTAAAATTAATCTCTAGTCTTTCAGCTATGTTTGTTTTCAAGTTCTGTCCTCTGTGCTAGAAGCTTAATAAGCACATTTGTCTTGCTCCTAGAGTGTCTGTAAGATCAAATTCCCCATGGAATTTAAGGGAAAGAATGGCTGGTGTCTCTAAATAGCTTTATTTAATGTCTAGATACTGTGTTGCTCAAAAATGTAAGAGTTTCAGTGCCTAAAGTACACGTGTACTTTACACGTGTTCAGCTTCAGTTGCCTAAGAAGATTTTTTTAAAGGTCACAAAGTAAAGAATCATTGAAATATGGGAATTTCTAAGATATTCTAAGTGGGAGTCTTAAGGATAACGACTTTGGGATGATGATTTCTAAACTGCATGTGTATTTGATGTTAGATACCTGAATGATGTTTTAGGTCTATTAATTTGTAGCAGGGCATCTCAGGCCCTGCCAAGAGCTTATTTATTGCTTGCTAACTGGTGAGATAACTCCAACAGGAAAAGCTGTCTTATAGTGAGTTATTTTGGTGCCATGGGGTTAACACTGGTCTGGCATCTCCCAGCTGCCAATAAACATCTCACTGCTGAAGTGAGATCTGGAAAGATAAGCCAGATTTCTGACCAACAGACACCTCACTTTAGGACTGTAGAAGCAACACCAAACTTCCACAAAGCAGAAATCTTCTTCCCTGGAAATCTTCCTTCCCTGGAAATGCAAGGAGCTTCTCTTTTGGGTAAGGATACCTGCTCTGTGGTTCCCACCCAGGGTTTAAGTGAAGGGGCTCTGTGTACGTTTTTGAGGTTTTGGTGGTAAGTTAGATTTGACTCCTAATCAATACTATTTGTTTTGCTGGCTTTAATATAGGTACCTCGATGTCATGCACTGCTTTATGTTGGGCTGTAATCGACCATAGCTCCTTTAGTTTTATACTGTGTAGTAATTCTGATTAAGGTCTTCCATCTGTTTTCTCTTGACTGTTTAATACAAATTCATTTTTATAAATAGTCCTGGTTTGCCATCATAAGAACTTGCAGGCCAGAGTGATTTTTTAAATTTAAGCTGTCGCTTTAATCTGAGGTTAAGGCAGGGCTTGTCTGAAGCTCCTACTCCTCCCATGATATCATTAGATTCTCGATGCTTTAATTTTCCATGTATGAAATGCAAAATATTTCTTTCTCCTGTAACAGCATGCTGTGAGAGAAAAATAAATTAAAGATTGTCAAAATCTCAAATCCTACAGGAGTCTATTTGGTAGGATCCCTATTGAATACTTTAAATTTGACATAAGAATTTGAAGATTATAAGATACATTATGAAAGCAAAGGGGAAAAAACCCGGAAGATGGAAAAAACAGGAAAAATTAACTGGGAGATAAAGCACTGCAAAAAGAATTTTATTGTCTTTTTCTGGTCCTCTTGTTTACGCTGATTTTTCTTAAAATCTTCTGCATGAAGACTTAAAGGTATTTCAAAGCCAATATTTCCATACTACTTCATTTCTTAGGAAATCAGATGCCTAAACTCTTTTAAGTTTTTTTTTCTGCCATAAGTGGCTAAAAATTCAAAATTGAGATGTTCTGAATTTGCATTTGTAAAATATTTTGCATAACATTTTCCCATTGAAACTAAGATTCACTGTGAGTTGTCTCACTTCACCTCAGTGCCTAGTGGTGTAGCATCAGCCCCAGTCTCACAAACATATTTTAACAAATGTGTAAATTTGGGCAACAAAGGAAAATCCGTTCCAACCAAAATGATAAAAAACCCAAATAAAATTGTTCATTATGTAGGCTAAACTGCTGTGTAAACTTCTCACATTATTGTTACAATTAAAGACAGGAAAAAAAACCCAAAAATAATATTGTGAGATAATAGATGCCAGAATCACTCACAGATAGAAACAAATTCCTTTGTAATAGTCTATACACAGTTTGCTATCACCAGTGTATTTTGCTAAAAATATATGAACTGATGGCAGATTCTGACTACAAAATCCATCAGACATTTGCTGTAAGTGCTTCAACATGACTCTGCAAGCAGCAGAAAATAGGAAAAGGCCTTTGCATTTTGAAAACTTTGTTCAGAATCAGGTGTATTATTTTATATCCCCACTCGAAAGAGCCACAGGACCATCACAGTGACTTTTTCAAATTATGTTCTTTCCCTTCAAAGTATTGCTCACTTAGATGTCTGAAGAAAGGTGAGACCTTTCTATTGATTTTCCAAGTGTTTTTTTGCTGGTGTGCATTCTTCAAGACTAATGTTAACACCCTCTCACAGCTTTGCACCATTACCTTTATTTATTACATTTACCAGAAATATTTCCTTTTTGATTTCCAGTATCCAAAATTGTGAATAGCTGCAACAGCTGGAAAAAGATCAACACCCTAGTGCTACCAACTAAAGCCTGCAAAAGGTGACATGAAATTATTTTCTAAGTCAATGCTAAGAAATATTTGTCAGTATCTTTTTTTTATATAATGAGAGATTAATAGTAGAAATGTAAATTGATTTTCATGCACTTTCATATTTTCATAGGGCAAAACCACAGCCCTGTGATGTCAACAAGGAGTTTTGTTACTGACTTAGGTGAGGGTAGAATACTTTTGTTTCACAAGGAGAGATGGAGGGAAAAGGATGAGGATGCAGGCTTTCAGTTACATTTTATTTGAACTCTCTGCAGTTGTACAATCCACAAAACTTGTCTCCACATGCAAAAGATGAAGACTGAGTCCTAACTGAACAGGAAATTACATCCAGTCTATGGAAGAAGATGGGTAGGATAGCAAATTTTAGCAAACTGAAAATCTTTTTCTTGTGACAAAGCCCCTTGTTTCCCCAGTGTTCAGGAAGAGAAGCCATGAGGTGTTGTGGTTTCATGTCAAAGTTCTGTAGCCCCATGCTACATGGAACTCAGCTGTACTTGAGAGGGGTAATGGATGAATTGACACTGCAAGAACCTGAACGATTATCTTGAAGGAATTGGAGTATTTTAAACTCTCCTTTATTGCATCATTTTTCTGCCTTAAAAGACTGACTATACTTAGGGTAAATATTTACCTTTCAGCTTCTATTTGAAGACAATTCAACAAACCTACCCCTTTTTTTTTTTTTTTTTTTTTTTTTTTTTTAATTTATTTTAGAGGTAAATGCTAGCAACAACATTGAAATTGTACTTTCAGGATTCTATGGAGATATACTTCTTGGCTGTACTACCCTTCCTATCAATATGGATATCCTGTTTCTGAGCTTTCTGTAGCATTTTATTGTGACAGTTTAACGTGAAATCCTTCCTTTATCTGTATTTTTGAAAAGAGATATTGAAGAAAAACAATCGTTTCCTCTATATATCTGTTCTTCCTTCTAATTGTGAATCTGCTCGAGAAAGTTTTAAATACAGGAAAGAAAGAGGACACCTTTCACAAAAGTGAAAACTACAGTTTTGTTTTCTTAAATTTCTGAAACAACAGAGAATGGAAGTATATGATTTTATGAAAAACATTACTGTGATTTTGTTTGTTTGTTTGTCTCTGAAGTTTTTTCTCTTTCCTTTGGTGGCACATCAGGTAAAATCTAATTTGCATATTTTATTTTGTGTACATGAAAAATACATACACAACCTGCAGTTGTCTCCATGCTAGTGGTGTGCTGCACTCAAGCTGCTCCTCTGAGACAAGGAAAGCTTGCCTTGTCTCCCTAACCTACTGTCAAAGAGTACATAATAATGCAGATTCCGTGGTACATTGATCTTTGTTTGGGGCACACACAGAAGTGATGCAGTGTGAGCTACAGAGCATGGAAATCCTTTTCCACTCACTTCCATACAGAAGATGAACAATGGAGAACCTTTTAATAGAGTGGCTGAAGTGAAAAGCCATCAGAGTGAATACACAGCTCAGAAAACATAATAAAAGAAACTGCAGGAGGGGGCAAAAAAAAGAGACACTGGCTGCTGACTCCCACTGCTTTATCTTCACTCTCCCAACTTTGTCCACTATAATCTGGATTTTGCCTTTGTTCTTGTCATTGAATATGCCCTTTGGAGTGACCCAATAACAGTGACCCTTCTGGTGTTCACTAGCACAGCAGATGCCCGCTTGTGCTGCATAATAAAAGGGGATGTTCTCATTGTTGCATTCCAAAGACACTGCTCAAGCTGGTTCAAATAAAATGAGAACCAGACATAGTCTGCATCAATGCCTCTATCCAAATGAAATAATATTGTCACTGTTTGTTTAAGTGCAATTTTCCAAAATGTTTCCTATAGTCTGATTTTTCTCGCTATCTGTACACATGAGTTCAGGGGCATTTGCAGACATTTCAGGTAAATTAATTGTGAATTGTTCCAAAAAAACTGCTAGAGGGAGAAGACCAAACTCATGCCAGAGAAAGTTCTAAAATTTAGTACCATAGATGATAATGACCAGCACTCAAACATGTTACCAGATAGGCACAAAATGGCTGAAATTGACACTGTCACTGATTTCCCTCCTAACAATTCTGAACAGTGATGGGAATTTGCTTCTGTAGTATAATATTTTCTTACATGCAAGTATCATTTTTAAGTATGAAAATGATGATTTTTCACAGCCTAGATACAATAGGGTGAGGAACCACATCAGCAAGATCTAAGAATAGGGGAATAGCTTTTGGCTGAATTAACATTTGCCCGTGAGACTTTTTATAGCTTCAAAATTTTTGCAGCAGGAATTATCATACCCGTCTTCTGACATCTATAATGTGAACATGTACATGTGAGCTACTATTTGCAAATTTATTCAGTGACAAATGAGAGAACTATCACACATCAGGTGTGCTCCTACTGGCCAATTTTAGCCGTATGCTCCAGGCTGGCTGGACTCAAGCCCTAGAAATGCCCCTTTTTTTCACTGACTATAGACTATTTCAGACACAGCAGCAAGCTAAGATACAATTTACTGATTGAAGAGACAGATACAGCTAAAGCAGAGTCTGATTAACACTCTGTGCCTTCATGTTTGAACAAAAGATTTACTGAGAAGTAAGAAACTAGTGCAAGTGAAGAAATCTCCCTTTGGTCAGGTGAATTCGATGCTCAGTAAGTCTTACTAACTTGGAATGTATAACTCCTTTTAAACACAAAGAAATAAAAAACCCTAAAAAAATTCAAATGCTTTTTTCATATTCTGAGTCAGTAAATTCCTTTCCACAGTGGTTTCACAGAGTTTATGCTGTGGGAATACCATGCTGATTTAGCTGTGATTGCACTTTCCACACTCAGTGGAGCAGAGTGAAGCAGGTTTTGTCCTTATTTAGTCCAAATTGTATTTGTTCATATAGTCTAGTCATGTTGTCCTTGTTTTCAAAAAGGTTTCAGCTCCTTCTGGAAATGTTTCTCCCATTATTTTGCAACTCTCTTTAGAAATGTCTAGGGAATATTTCCAGGTCTTGGAGATCTGTTATGCTTCAGATGTTCTAATTCCTTGATCACCTGTTCTGGCTGAATGGTACCTCCTTCGATATTTTTTTTTCCTCTCCTGGGAAATTTATGTCTGTTTCTGACATCCGTCTCAAAACCTTATGTGTGAACACAGAGGCAAAGAATTCATTTGATTGTGCTTTAGTTATGTCTGTCTCTTCAGTCAGTGAATTACCCTGACTAGCTCTTAGAATTCTTCCAATGACCTCTTGTTCAATATGTTCTTGAAGAAAAAAACCCCTTTGTTATTTATCTTATCCTCTTCTACAATTTTCCTTTCATTTGACATCTTTTCTACTCCAAGCAGATCGCTGTGTTTTCTACTGTGTTATGTCATCTTTTCAGTTGTGCTCATTCTTTTAATACCTTTCATCAGCCTCTTTGTGGTCTTCGCATAACTTTTCTACTGATTCCTTCAATTTTATTTTTTTTTGTTTGCTTGTTTTTTGTTTTTTTTTTTTTTCCAGATTCTAGATAATTCTGGTAATATCAGAGCACACAGTTTGAATACTGTGTGCAGTTCTGGGTCCCACAATTTAAAAATGATGTGAAGGTCCTTCAATGTGTCCAGAGAAGGGCAACAAGGCAGGTGAAAGGACTGGAAGGAATGTTCTATGAGGAGCAGCTGAAAACTTTGGGCTTGTCTAGTTTGAGAAAAGGAGGCTGAGGGTAACCCTCCCTGTTCTCTACAGCTTTCTGAGGAGGAGAAGAGGAAGAGATGATCCTTTCTCCCTGGTATCCAGTAACAAAATACATGGGAATGGCTCAAAGCTGCACTAAGAGAGGTTCAGATGGAACATTAGGAAGCATTTCTTTACCAAGAGGGTAGTCAGACAGGGTAACACAGTTCCTAGAGAGTTCCAAGCCAATCAAGTGTTTAAGGGGTATTTGGACAATGCCTTTAATAAAATATTTTAATTTTTGGTCAGCCCTGAATTGGTCAGTCGGTTGGACTAGATGATTGTTTGTATGTTCATTCAGACTGAAGAATCCCATTCAGAGAATTTTTGAATTCTGCACTGTTATTTACTGGTTTTTTTTATTGTTTCATTTGATTACACAAAACACACAAGCCATCTTAAAATGTGCATGGTGGAATGTTTGCATCTGGTAAGTGTAGTGAGGCTATTTCTCTCTCCACCACTGAGTGCAGTGATCTTGGACAAAAAAATCCATGGGCCAGACTATACATCCATAAGTGGCAAAGTGGTAAAAGTGAGAGATTGGGCTGGCAGACCTTTGTCACATAAAAAGGTAGTTCATGGCAGTCATTGCACCTCATTCCCTCAGAGCCAAAGGATTAAGTACGATAATAATCAGCCATGAAACATACATAGCATGTTTTATAAAATTGCCTCACTTTTTTCAGAGATGCTCTGGAGGTATTTAGGGTGAGGCACTATAATCCTGCTGACTACTACCACTAGTATCCAACTACATAAGGAATTTTTCTAATATCTTAAATAACTATCTTGAAGCTGTGCTCATGTGAAAGTGAAAAGTGGCTCTGAGTATGAAATAGTGGCTGCACACATGATTTATTACTTCTGTTCTTATGCAGCATAGTCAGAGATGGCCAAGAGCCTCCTAGAGCTTTATTCTGTGGAAGTGGAGAACTTGGAGCACAACACAAGATACAGTTTTAACACCAAGCACAGTCCACACAACAGAAGTGGAGAATGAGGGATTGCAGATATGACTTCAAAAATCTACAGCACTGTCTTTGAACCTAGAGTTTTTGTTTCAAGTCAAAAGTTTTTAGTCAGGAGGTTTTTGAGTTTTAATTTTTCAGCAAGAAGCCAACATTTTCCATGGGGAAAGAAACAAAATAACATAATCTTCCAACTAATTTTGGTTGTAAGAAATGTTATGTTTTTGTAAAGTGCTTTTAGACCATCAGATAAAGGTCGCTAGGGAAGTGGAAAATGTCATTAAGAAATTCACTGACTTGATTTTCCACAGGTTTAGGCCTCATTTGCTAGCTAAATACTACACTTTGTCTACTGCGAAGTCTTACAGGACTCAAAATTAAATTAGATTGCGTATTCTAGTTCTCTGTTGGTATTAAGGTCACACCAAACTACATCTATAAATTACCCAGGCACAGTCAGTTCTTAATGCAGCCCCTAAGGACACTCCAGTGCAGTGGTGTGAAGAGAGGATTTCTCTGGCTTAGCATTAAGCATAATCGTTCCAGGCCATGCTTTCCCTCGAGTAGTCTTACAGTACCCCCAAAGCTGAGGACAATCCACCTGATGCTAACCTTCCAAACTCCTGACGCAACAGCTGCTACAACTTTTGTCAAACCCAGCCTGCTCCACGCTCTCCCTGTGATTGCATTCAGGCTGTTTCGATCCACTGGATGCTCTGAAGCTGCTTTGAAAGGAGCCCTGTTACACTGTTTCTTGTCTATATTGGAGATAAATCCACCTGCTGAATACAGGAGGTATAGATCACTCGTACCCACTAAGGAGTGAATGAGTTGAAAACATCCATTACTACATAATTTCTGGAAATCCGGCGAGTATTGTCAATCTCCAGTAAATCCAGAGGGATTGGGTTGTAGGGGACATGCTCTCAGGAGTACCAGCTAAGTGAGATCTTCCAGAGAGAATTAACTCAAACTAGGCTGGAGGGCACTCTGGCACTGACAAGTTAGAACATGAGGTTGTTTTGCTCTTGAAGTTGCCCTGAGAAGCTCTGAATAGTATAGTAAATTGATCCAGAAAGGTTGGATTTAGGAGTCAGGTACATAAATACTTCTTAAGAGCTTTTCTGAGAAACTCAGTGCCAATAATATATGGAGTAGGAATCCAAAACCCAAGCTAGTGCTGTAAATGCTGAGGTATTCCACAAACATCTGATGTATTCTTTATGAATAGTCCTTGATGCTGCAAGTCACATGTTCTTGCTTAATGCTCTGGACTAAAATACACTATCAGTTTCACAGTGAAAAAGGCTTCCATTAGGAAATGCAAATTCATGGAACTCTTCCCGTGCAGGCTGGATTTTACAGTGAAAGAGAAACTCACCTTGACATTTCCAGTAATCAAATGATCTGATTATTTATCTACAATGTGAGAAGTAAAAATTAAAGACATTTTTTCTGCATTTTTTTTCATAGCTCAGTGAAGACCATAGCAGATTTTTACTAGCTGTGAGGGTAAGTTTCCTCTCTTCATTTATACTAGCTTGTTCCTTTCTGTATGGATAATTAAATAATCATTGGAATGGAACTACAGTTTGGGCAATAGAGATATTTCAGAAATTTCACGGAAAAATTCCATACAGCTTTAATAAACAGTCTTAAGTGTATTAAATTGGCCAACTCTTGCAGTTCAAATGTTAATATTGGCCAGGCTGAAGCCTCTTCTTTGTTGGTCTTCGAAAATACTGGAGTAGATTGGAATCAGTTATATCTTTGTTTCACCTCTGGGATTTTTCTGATTAGTTAATTCATTCTACAGTACAGGAAGTCTTTGTATTTTTATTATTTTTTACTTAATTCATCACTAGGATAATGAATAGTAAATTTCTAACACCAGTTTTCTCCCCTCATTATCCTCAAAATATTTAATTGTGGGCAGATGAGATTTAACCCAGCTTCATCTCTCTCTTAAGGTCCTCTGTATCTATCTTTTTAGCAATACTTGGAGAAAATGCCAAGCATTCTTAACTACTATGTTTGCTTGGAAATTGCTTCACTGGCACTTGTCTGGGAACACAGAAGAGGCATAACCTAATTGATCCATAAAGGTGAAAAGAAGAGCTGTGTAATGCAAAATATATTTTTATGGTAAAAGGAATTGGAAATGCAATACACATTAAAAATAGGAGGAAGATGGTTTTGCAAAGCTAAGGCTTATATTTAAAGTCTAGGAAATGAAGAAAAAAATGCAAATTATAGGTGGCAGACACTTTTCCTGCTGTCATTGAATCATATAAGCATAGAATGATTTGGGTTGGAAGGGACCCTAAAGATCATCTAGTTCCAACACCCCTGCCATGAGCAATGATATGACCACTGGATCAGGCTGCTCAAAGCCCCATGCAGGCTGGCCTTCATAGTGCCTTTTTCCTTAGATAAAGTCTTCAACTTACCCCCAATGATTTGAAGAGTTGTAATACCTGGAATTTAGTAAGTGAGAGAGGTCAATTCTATTCTACTGTAAATAATTAATATGCAACTTATATTACAAGGTCCAGAGAAGCTGTCCTAATCCTTATTGCTCTGGTCGTGTGATTGCATTAAAATAACAGTGCCTATTGCAATCAGGAGGCAGAATTTACTTGCAAAATGCAAATTTACTATTCTTGCTGATGAGTTGCTGTGTTAGAGCACAGACCATGCAGTGGCTCTCTGGGACCCATGCCCAACAGCTAACACAAGCCAGAATTACATAGGACAAAGAGCCCAATTCTGCCTAAAGCCCACTAAAGCTTGCAATAAGGAAAGGAATCTTTTTTATGAGGAATCAATGGTGTATTAGCACTGCACAAGAGACAAAAGAACTGGCATTACTAACAAGACGGAGTGAAAAAATATGTGAAATAACTCCAAACCTCTGGATCTGTCAAATCTTTACACTCACAATTTTACATTCACAATTTTAAATATTTTTGACAGTATAGTTATAAGCATCAGTTTGCAATAAGAAAATTGCTCCCAATTTTTTCATATAGTTGTTTTTTCTTTTATTCCTTTTTTTGTTTATTTTTTTCTCCCACTAGCTTACCTGTTGGTGACAAAAGGTTGGCAGCAAAGGGATTGCAGGAGTGGCCTCTGTAAAGACAGACCAGGGCTTTCTGGTGCCAGGCACAGGCAAGTCAAGCCAAGACCAGCAGAGCTACCACAGGGCGTGGCTGAGCCCCCCAGCCAAGATGGTGCCACTCTGGGGGAAGCAAATTGAAGAAAAGGCAGCCCATATCAACCCAACCCAACAGGAGAATGTACAACCTGCAATAATGTCGCCAAATATAATACTGCTTTTGGAATTTGTCTTAGTTCTTGAATTTATGCCTGTTCCCAAGTATTCATTTTATGTTTGTGCTAATCTCTGGGTTTGGTTTTTTGTTGTTTTTGTTTGGTTGGTGTTTTGGTTGTTTTTTTAGAAAAAGGATACTAAAATGGTTCCAATTATATTTCAGTAACACAAAAAAGTGGTACTAATATTACTGAAAGAATGGGAAATAGCAGTGTAAAAACAGGAACAAACTGGTGGAAGTGGGGAAATCTCAAATCCACCTTTATGACAGCAGCAAATTAATGTGGAACAGGAACAGATCTGTGTGGCAACCTCAAGCTCCCTCATCTAGTTATTGCAGGTTGACTCTGTAGCAACTCTGTAGCACCTTTCTGTGTAGTTTAAAATGAACATAAAATACCTCCTCAGCCTACCAATCTGTAAATTGTGTGTGAAATAGGCGTATTCCTGCTTAAAACAGTGGCATCCTTCTTTATAAACTCTTAACACAAATAGATAATATGAAATTTCAAGGGGTTCTTTAGACTAGAGGAAAAATTCTTAACAAGATGAAGGCCTGAAGGTAATGCTACACAAAATAATGGAAAAAAAATCTAATCTTTTTGACAATTCCATCAGAGGCTGTTCAGTTCTAAAATGCCTCCTTCAGGGAGTCCATAATAGAAAAACTTCAGTAACAGGAGCTTCTGTTCTCACCAGGAGAAGTAAAAAGATAGAGTAGCCCTTGCTTTTTGTCTCTGTATGTGGTTGGTTGTTTGGTTTGGGTTTTTTGGGGTTTTTTTGTGTGTTTTGTTTTGTTTTGCTTTGTTTTGTTTTTTTTTTTGGGTTTGTTTTGTTTTGTTTTGTTTTTTTGCCAATAAAATGGCAAGAAGAATGTACTCCATTTCTGATCTTTCCTGCTGGTGAGATCTTTCTCTCTTGAGTATCCAGGTCATGAGAATGTTATTCAACTATTGTGCATGCTTATCTATTCTCTCCATGAAAGCACCACCCAGAGGTTTGGCTCCCTCTCCTAGGAAATGAGGTATCTATGGGCTTATGAAGAGATCTGATGTTTTATGGAGATGCTGTTGATGTAGGGCCTGGTCTAGGCTCCTGGTTTTTGTTGTTTTCTCTCAAGTATTCATTGTCATAACTGCCTTCATGCTGCATACATTCTTGATCAGGTAACCAATTTCTATTATTCAATGCTATCTGTTTTGTAACTACTGCACTGCAAGACACAGTGCTTTCATTCCTGTGTTTATTTGAAAGAAGTCTCCAAAGTATACCTGAGAGAGAAATCACGATATATGGGGCCAGAACTGAGTCCATATTACTAAAGCTTTATGCCTTTATTTCTGAATGGAGATATATCTTATCTTTGCTTTTCCTCATCTATGGATGCTGCAATGACACGGGTCACCATATTCTGAGAAAGAACACAATTCCAATATTTTAGGATGAATGTTTCAACCAAAATATCCCAAACTAGAAAGCATTGTACCACATTTAGGTAGATATGGCCTAGGACAGCTTAGTTTTCCTCACTTCTCAAAAGATGCTGGATAGACTTTCCTTAGGAGCATCTCTGTCTTCTTGGAGTTCTCGCAGAGTTTTGAACTGCTCTTATCCCTGTAGAGAATTCTTCCAAGGCTTGTTAAGTGACTGCTTTTGAAGAGACTCACACAGAATAACCTCAAAAGGTGAGATCTCCAACTCTTTTAGTTCTGGATCAAAAAACACAATTCCTTTCTGAAAAACAGTAGACAAATGTAATTTTTGTTATGTGTACAATAATAAATGTATTAAATTCTGTGTGTTGTATAAGGATGAGAAGCTAAATATTCTTCTGGACAAAATTCTTCTGATTTATGGCAGTCTGTAAATTAGTCTGGAGAAAAAGAGGCTTTATGTCTCTCTACAATTACCTGAAAGGAGGTTGAAGTGAGGTGAGTGTCTCCGCTTCTCACAAGTAAGAAGTGATGGGACAAGAAAAAACATATTCAACTTGTGCCAGGGGTGATTTAGATTCGATATTAGGAAAAATTTCTTCACTGGACAGGTTGTCAAGCATTGGAACACGGTTCCTGGGGAAATGGTTCAATCACCAACCCTGCAAGTATTAAAAAGATGTGTAGACATGGTGCTCAGAGCCTGAAAGTGTTGTCAGTGGCTGGACTTGATGACCTTAAGGGTCTTTTTCAACCAAAATGTTTTTGTGATTATGTAGTTCTAAATCACACTTTCTACACATTCTCTCCACTTTATATAGTATTTTTAAAGGTTTACAGTATTATACAAAGTATTGTTTCAGTGGGAAGCTACAGATGTGAATTTTGTTTTCTTGCACACCTGTACATCAAGAGGTGTACCTATAATGGGTTTTTAATTAGCATCCCTTTCTAGATAGTGCAGCCTGTGCTCAATGGACAAGTCTGTGGAGTCAGAGCTCTGTTGGATGCAATCACAATGCATATGGCAGATTTCAGAGCCACCTCAGAGCCTTTACTTCCACACAAAGCAAAGACAGCAAGAAATAGGAATACTTTGTGACCTGCAACCACACAACTAACAAAAGGAAAAGGGAAAGAAAGCCCTTTAGGGTTGAAGCCAAATTAAATATAATGCTCTAGATGTGATTAATAATGGCATTGATCACGACAAATACACCAGGTGAAATTATTCTCTTATATATGCATGACTGAAGTGGTGAGGACAAAATTTTGTCCAATACTGTTATGGAATATATTCTGCTGTATCATATTGTGTATAACTAATTCCCAGAACACGGTATCAAACTGTGTTATGAATAAGTGGGAAGGGTTACAAATGAGCTGGCATGCAGTGGCTATGGAAAAGTACTTTTCTTTGAATTAAAATTGTCAACAATTTATTGTTTCTTCTCTATTTACATGTGATTAAATTAGATGAAAAAGCATGATTTTATATAAAATACAATATTTTAATAGAGGTTTTAAAAGTCACAAGTGCAGCCTAGTTATTAAATATACAGGCTCTGTAAATATCCCTCTATACATAGTAACTGGTTTAGCATATTTTAATTTTATATCTTTTATTGTCCATGAGATATATTTGACACTTTATTTACAGTTTCTTAAGTCTTTTTGTTCACAGAAGGGGTGCAGCTCAATGCTTGAGCTGCTCACAGGGACAGGCCCTGAAGCTAGAGTTTGCAGAGCCAGTGTGAAGAGGGTGCAGTGATGAAAGCACATCAAGCCCTCTCCACAGGTATCACCCAGGTGGGCTGGGCAGGCATCAAGAAATTCAACATCATTCTCCCTGCGACTGTTTCAGTGTTCTGCCTGTTGCTTAGTAATCCTCTGCGATGGGTTTGCTCGATACCTTTTCTGCTTGGTTTAGATCTTTTTTAGCCATGATCACCCTCTGAAAAATCCATAGCAAAACACTGAGGATTTTTTCTGAAGCAGAGCTCTGTACTGTGTTATGAAATCCTTTATGCTCACCTCATTTTAATAATCGGTGAGTCTATATGATAGCCCTTTCATTAGGACGGAAGAACTAATATGTGGTATGTCCCTCTGCTTTTACATTTTTGTTTTCATACTGTGCACAACCTATAGCTCCAGGGCCTGACCCATGAGCTTGTTCATGCCTTGGGCAGAACCTGTTCTGTGAACCTAGTGACTAGCTTAGAGACCTACTGTGATGTGGCTCCCCAGGGTACCAGTGAGGAGAGATTATTTCCTCCAGAGCAGCTGAGATAGACTCCTGCTCTGATTTGAATCTCATTTTAAACTGTGAGAGAATCATTACTTTATTTACCTTGAATTACTTAGTTATATACTTTGAGTTACCTACCTTTGAGTACTTACCTATAGTCTGAAGACTCAGATAAAATCACTGAGAGTAACGAAAATGCAGGTTTGATGGCTTTGTTTCCTTGATAACATAATAAATTAGTTTTAAATAAGCATTCAGAGAAAGAGTGTTCTAAAGCTTATTTATCCAGAGAAGCACACAGTGAGAAGGCCTCCTTTAAGCCTTTTTTCCTCCATATATTTAGGTACTTTATTTGTCAGAAGCTCTGGCATAACACAGATGAAATAATAGAGGGGAAAAAGAAAAGGTATTTTTATTCCACTTCTGCAACTGGAAAGAAAAAAATAAAAGACGCTAAGAATGAAAGGGAGACAGATTAGATGGTGCAGATTCAGGGTATGGGAAGCAAGGAAAGAGAGGAAAGTAGAGTAGGTAGGAGAGATTAAATAATGAACAGAATCAGACAGTATGGCTGACTGGATAAAAGATATATACCTCAATTGCATATGAGCTTGATTAATCTCTTTATCCCTGTAAGAAACTTGTTGTCCTAAGGCTGTAATTGATCATAGACAAGGAAAGTATTGATTAGACAATCATTTTCTGAAAAGATGGTCCACGTGCTGGAAAAAGTTGAAGACTCTTGCTAGTGATAAAATAATACACTTGGAAACTAATCTACATTGACCAAAAAGGAAATAACTGTAAATAAAAAGCATGGATGACTGTGCTGGAGATGGGGATGCTCACAAAATGAGTCTGTCACAAGGATAGGCAAATTGCATTTTTTCTCTATCACAGTTTCCTCAAAACCTTCATTCTTTCCCAATCAATAGATCTAAAAGTTTAGTTTATATGTCAGAAGTCATAACCTTTTTATACTTAGCTGTTTCATCATGAATACCCATATTTCAATGGTAAAGAATTTGTCGCAGTCATACAATTAGGATGTGATTTTGCAAGGATCTTTCCTTGGAGAGATGAGAAGGAAGTGTGTTTATATGCAAGCTGTCTGCAAGGTTAAGCTTAAGCCCAAGGACACTGACTAAAATACAAAAGTTTTACATATTGTTTAAAAACCAAATTAGATTGATGGAAACAGTAAGGTTTGTAATGTTTAAATTCTTATTAGAAATACAGATTCTCTGTGACCTGCAGTTCTCATATGAAGTGAAAAAAAATTCAGAATCAGATGAGGGATAATTGGTGAGTCTCTCATTCAGTAAGGGATCCCTTTGACATCAGAAGTAGGCTCCTGGTAACTCTAATCCATCACATTAAGAAGATTTCACAATGGGGCCATAGACCGCCAAGTCTACCATCAAAACAAAGGTCAAACAACTCAACTAAATTTAACACCTCAAATTCCACATGATAGTATTTTGTTTTTTTTAAATTTTATTTCTAATAAGACCTGTTATAGTTATCTTTGTCAGAATCATCTATTCTTTATTTTTAAAATGTTTACTGGTGTGACTAGATGACTGATTTCCTTATTTTGCTAGTCAAAATACCAGTATGTAAGTAGTGCTGATGGGATGAAATCTCTTCCTGGGAAGTTTAAATGTAGAATACAAATAAAACTAGGCAAAATCAGCTTTAAATGAGAAGGGGGGTGAGGGTTAGGAAAAGTATTTTCAGTTCTGTATCTTTGTAGCTTCTTGGGAAGTGCTCATGACAATTTGCCTATTGAAGATAAATATATACAAGAAATTTCCAACAAGTCACTTTTGTCTACTGTTATATTGTGAATTCTCAATTGTAAAATCAGTATTTTCAAGTTCTAGCAGTGATCCTCTACCTAAGCCATTGTGACTTTGAATGCAGGGTTGACTCTCTTAGACTGTTTCTCAACCTACAAAAGCCTAAGATATTGAGAAAAAATTGCAGAAGTTAGTGGTGATCATGACAATCTGTAAAGATAAGCATACACTCAAATCCTCAAAATTGATTTCTAGTTGTCTAGGAGTTGGTAACCAGTTAAGAGAAAACCGAGTTAACAGGCATGAAGGGTCACAGAGTTTCTGCAGAAACTTCTATTCTTGGTTTCCACTGTATTTAACTTTTGGCCATCTGGTTGCAATGAGGCTGAAAAGAATAAAGACTAAAAAAAATAGTAGAAAATTATGCTGGTTTTGTCCCCTCAGTGTGTAGGGCATTGATGTTCATATATGAAACAGAAAATTTGGGGTAATTGGAGGGGCAGAACTGAGAATAATAGCTTCTGACATTTCTAAAATCTAGAATGATTTGTTGTTGTGCAAATGCTTGAACATTCAACACAAAAAATTTTTCAAGCCTCTCTGAACACACAAAAGTATTGTCTCCTGCTCTGGTACATTTGACTCAACATGCATTCTCAATTTTGCTGCAGTTGTTATATAAACAGCTTCCATTTTGTTTTGATGTCTCTGTGGCTTTGCATAACACATTTATTTTAGCTTGGGTTTTTATGGCAAGCTATTAATAAATAAACTGACATAAAAGCATTACAATCAAATCTAAAGAAAAACTTTGTTTCTGTCAGGGCGTGGCATTCACTTTTCTGACAAACTACCACCACTTGAAATGCAGGGATCTCAACCCATCATTCACTCCTATTTTTATTGCATCTTCAGTTTAGCTTTATCTGGACTTCAGCTTCTGCTACTGCATCTATATGTGATAAAGTGGTGATGGCAATACAATAGGGCAGTAGAGCCAAGACAAAATGGATTTATATCATTGGCTCAAAACTCTGGTTCAGTTTGAATCATCTTCAAATGCAGTACTTCAATCTGCTAAGCGCTTTTTTCTTTTTTTTTTTTTTCAGATAAAGTATTTGTATTCTTTTATTATAAAAATGAAAGTTTTCAGCTCCATATTTAATCTAGCATATTTCTGATGTTACATCTGAGTTATAAGAGGCCAGGCTGGTTACTGCAGATACAGCACTCTTCTGCTTTAGGGACCCGATTTGGAGTTACTGACAGCTGCAGCTCTGCACTCTGTGGGCTGTGGGATACTGAAAGCTGTTTAGGTATTATCTGCATTGCACTCAGTTGCATATGCCAGATATTGATACAAAAGTAGTACAGTAGTACAAAGTTTTCCCTCTAGTGTAGATGTGTGAATCTTAAACAGAAATACACTGTTTTCCCTATTGCATGATGTCATCAGCAGTTGGACAGCATTGTCTGCTAAGCATCAAGATAAAGTGTCTGTGAATGTTAGTCTTTCCAATGGCTTTGGAAGAGCCTTTTAGGCACTGCATGTGCATTATTTGTTGTTGTTTTCTGTTTCCTTTGTTCTTTGAGGTTTTCTGTGGTAGACCACTAAAAACTTATCCTTTCTTTATCCCTCTCAGTGCTCAGAAAACAGCACATCTCTCTGTAGGGCTCCCATATAAAGGTGTAAGAACAGGAGGCAGAATCCTTGCTATCAACCATTTATTTTTTAAAGTGGTAGTAGCAATGATCAGTTCAAGCAGTAAATTTTGTCTTGTTATTTCTGCTCAGTTTCCATTTAGTTTTTCTTTTAAACTATGATTTATATACGTACTCATTGGAAAATCTACAGCGATTGACAACTGATTTCTAATATAGTTATCATCACAAAATTTGATGAATTGTACAGAAGAGTTGATCTCAGTATTATCATGGTTCAATTTCAACTATATTATATAGTCTGTACATCTTCCTATGCTATGATATTTCCTTGTAGATTCATTTCTTAATGTGTATAATAGCAGATATGCACTTAGACTTCTTCATTATATTCAGAAACAGAAAAGGAAGGAAAATCAACAAAGTTTTATTACAAAGACATATAAATGGAAAAAATAGCTGTACAAGAATTTAATCTGATTTCCCCTAAAAAATTCCAAAAAACACTATAGCTGATTTTTTTACACTTTTAATACAAAAACAACTCAAATGAAACAGAAGAAATCTATTTGTGAATAACCATATAAGAATAGAAACGAAAACTTTTTCTTCTGAATTCTGGTTCTTTTTTTACACCAGTGCAAATTCATTAATCCTAAACAATTATTCCTAGCTACTGAGCAGAAATTTAGAACTGTTATTTTATAACTATTTTAGTAAAAAATACAGATGTACTAATTTGCCTAATTAAGAGTCAGGACTCAGTTTATATGCTTCCAATTAATCCTAAATGCCTTTCATAATAGGAATTGTTCTCTACAGAAGCTGAGAGAAAACTGATTATGCATGCACAGTTGTATAAATGTATATATATAAGTATAAATACATGCATCTATTTAGAAAAAGAGAGATATTTAAATGTTCACATGAATTCATGGTGTAGAGTATACAGTGACATAGACATCCAAATATTTTTTCCAATCTGACAGTACCACCTTAAAAGCCAGGAATACTGGGTGACTTGCTGCAGTAGGGTATAAAGGGAAGTCAACTTTGATATTTCTCATTGGTGTGATGCCTGGAATTGTGTGGACCAGACTCTCCCTCTGGGTGTCCTAGTTCTACTGATTCTTTCCCCTCAGCTGTCTTTCCTCTTCTTGTACATCTACCTGTCCTCTTCCTCCAGGTGCCTTTTTCTTTTATTTTGAGCTTTCTAAAGCACAACAAGACAAAACGCATTGCTACTCAGCTGGATAGTGCTCATGCACTCCCTTCCTCTTTTGAATCCTATGCTGATTTTGGCTGAGATAATTTTCTTCATAGTATCCAGAATGGGACTATGTTTTGAGTTTGAATTTGTCTGGAAACGGTGTTGATAACATAAGGATGATTTTCTTACCCCACCAGTGAGTAGATTGAGGTGTGTGAGAAGTTGGAAGGGGACTTAGCTGGGAGAGCTGACTCCCATTGACCAAAGGGATATATATTCTACTTCATACGAAATCATGCTCAGAATATAAAGCTGGGGGAAGAAGAAGAAGAAAGAGAGGACCATACAAAGTGATGGCATTTGTTTTTCCAAGTCACCTTTACACATGATAGAGCCCTGCTTTCCTGGGGATGGCTGAACACCTGCCTGCCCATGGGAAAACATCACACTGAACATGCTTTTGCTTCCTTGTAAGATTATGAGGATCAGAATTTTCTCTTCTGGTAGGCATTGCATTCATATGCTCTTATTGAGATTGCATTCAATTTGGTACTAAAATGATAAGATCTTATGTCCTCATTGCCCTCTGTAATCTTTCTGCTTAAATTCATATTTTTATCATCTTGTGATGTTTCATATTGTCACATTTTTATCTCATTGAGTGTATAAACACTTGAACACTTAGCTTCTTATGCAGGTTCATGGACAGATAAAGATTCCATCACTTTATGTAAAACTAGAATGTTTATGTTTTCAGTGTAAGAAAGGAAATATTTTACTAGCTGTTGAAACACTCTTAGAACAGCTTTGCATGTATGCTTGCAAATATTTGTGTCTCTGACCAAAGCACTTGCTAGTATGTGAATAAAATTAGCTCAATGATTTAGCAAAATAAGATTTCAGGAATTTATATAGTATCAGTAAAACCACAGGTATACTTTTATCTTGCTAAAAATAAAAGGCAGCTAGCTCATAAAGAACTCAAATCAAGAAGAAAATGCCCTTTGAATTTAGAATATGAACACTGTCATTCAAAATACACTGAGACTAAAATTGTTAACCCCTGAGGGAAGTGGTTGAATGGATGGAGACTTGGCACAGCAATTGAATACATGAAGCATGAAAACATGACATGGTATTAATTAGAGGGACAACACCAACTAGTTCAAAGCACAAAAATTATGTTGAATTGCTGATTTGTTATCTTGAGTCTATTACTTTTAATTAGCATTTCATTATGTTCACGATTTTGTGTTGCTTTGTTTCTCTTAATTATATAGAAATGGATGTGAGACATGCTTAAAAGCATTTGCTTTACAGAGTAAAATCTGCCTGTGCTCTAGCTATGACATTCATGCCCCAAGGAAGGCATTATTTTTTGACACGGGTTGTAAACCACTATATTTTTGTTGCAGACTACTTGATGTGCAATGTATTTTTCTTGGAGGTGGTGAGCTGGATATCATGCAACATCCATATTTTCTCATACAGGAAAACTGTGCAAACTGGCTGAGAAATACCAAGCACAGATGCACATTACCTAGAATTTTTTTTTAACATACTTATATATATACACATATATATATATATAATCTTGCCATGTATGGCAGAAAGTATCAGTGCCTTTTTAATATACATCTGTAGCAAGCTATGTACATAATAGTGGGAATAATGTAAACAATCATTAGCAGTACAAATAGTTTTCATAAAATGTTACCTTACCCCTGGTACATCTGTTTAAAGGAAATAGAAAAGAGATATTTAAAAAAATGTAATAATGATGAAAAAATATTACAATTAATTATTTTAAAAAATAGAAAAATAAATGTAATAAATGATTAAAAACTATTATAAAAACACCCTTATGAAGCACCATAAATGGATGGAGTGGGCACATTGATAAAAGAAATGGGGCAGAACAAAAGCAATAAGCATTTAGGTCAGCAGTGACTGTTCTAAAATAATTTATTAGGAATGAAACAGAAAATATGGGGTAAATAAATCTCTAGAATGTGTCAATCACAAAAAGTTGAATTGCTTTATCAATTGAAGTACACCAATGAAGTCATAAGAAACAACTAGTAACTGCACACAGATACCCATCTAGATAAGGATGAAAGTAGGGCACTCAGTAAGAATGTCAGTGAAAAAATGTGTAAGATTAATCTTTTTTTTCACAAAAGCAGACAAAATTCTGAATAATTCACAAGACAATAAAAAAATCACAATGTCTTTGCTGTTGAAAGATTGAAATAATTAAATTCTATTAAACTTTCCTCTCACATGAAGGCAGATAAACCCATTAAATCAATCTGCAATTTTTATGACAGGACATGCCAGAAATGGCCAATAACCTCCCCAGGTTTTGCACCAGTAAAAGAAAAAAGCCACAACATCTCTTGCTTTTCTTGTATTTTTAAAAGTTCATTTTCAGATACTTTTGATGGCTAGTATTCTCTTAAATACATTGGATATTTAAACATTTTTTTATCAAGTGAATAACATCTTCTTTGCTATGTGCTGTTGCATTCAGAGACAACAGCAGGCCCTCAAAAAAAAAAAAGAAAAAGAAAAGGAAAAAAAAAGAAAAATTGCACTTTTATTTGTTTTTCAAATACAGCCCAATTTAGGACATATTTATTATATGTGATATACGTGTGATTCCATGTGAGAATTCGTTTAACACCAGTACTAAGACTTTGATGGAACTTCTCACTAACTTCTTTGATGGAGATGACCAGAAAGCAGGCAGAGTTAAAACATTAAATATTGCTTTTCTTTGGAGTAATAGAGGTTATCCAGCAATTTACATTATTGAGAAGAGCTGAAATGCAAACTTTTACTAATCAGGAATAAGCCATGTTGTCAAACTTGCACTGGGAACTTGCACAGGGCTTGTTCGCATTCTGTCTATCTTTAGCTTGTGATGGTCTTTCTACTGAAGGCAAGACTTTATCTAATATTTCACTGAAATGCCAATGCCTACTCTTGGAGGAGTGAGCTAAGATCCTGGAAAGCATCAGTCTGCAAGGTTGCTGCAACTTCTGAGTCACAGTTGTTGATTTATAGGATCAATTCCTAATCTTTCCCACTCACTGCAAACAAAGAGTGCACAGAAGGGTGTGCAGAGTATTGTGTAGCAGATCTCTTTTTCTCTGAGCCGTGCTTCTGGCCACTGGCATCCTTCCCTTAAGGTGAGAATTGGTGATTGCAAAAGTTTTACTTGTTCCACTTCTGTCTTTTCCTCTCCTTGCTAAACTGTACTGACCTGCAGGAATTGTTAACTTGGCTTTCAGCCATTTGCTGGATGACCCAAAAGAATATTTGGAAAAAATGGAAATTAAGTTATAAACTGTAGCTTTTCTACCTGTGTGTTAGGCTCGTATTTTATTACAGGATGAAATGAATAGTATGCTGGAATTTCCTGAAGGTTTGGAAATAGCTTCAGGGGTTTCAGTCCTGTGCCAAGACTTCAGTTTTATCATTGTTGATTCTCTGGAGAATTTTTGATTTATAATTGAGAAAACCTTACTTTTACACCAATAAGCTTTCCTTCTAATAGCAGCAACAACAACAATAATACAAGGTGCAATTTAATGAAAGGAAGCGTGTGATATTTATTTCTCAAAGTTTGAATAAGATTCAAACTATAGGTCTGTATGGATTTGCTGAAATAATTAGTATATATCATTCAGAAAATTAATTGTTCTTTTTTGGGCCTCACTTTTCTCATTTGTAAAGTAGGAATAGTAAATAATTTTATTATTTAATAGAAACTTTATTTAAGGTTTAATGTGAATTTTAATGGCCCTTAGGTGCAAGGGATGGTAAATGCTATGTAATTCACAAAACCCTATTGTTTCCATTTGTCTTCTCCGTCATGGGAGTGCCTCTTCTTTCAAAATCTTACAAATGTGAGTTGTCCTTAATAGTAACCAGGCCCTTACATTGAATGCATTCTGAGGAAATATACTGCAACAGTTGTTTCCAAGTGCTATAATTTATGTTGTCACTGGACCGATTTAGATGTAGAAATCTGGACTAAACTCAACTTTTTTTCCTTATAACAGAATAAAAATTGTGAATACTGTATTTTATTTGTGCAGGTGCGAGAAAATGGATGAAAAAATTTAGCATTCTATGTTATATACTCGTAGAAATGGAAAAAATTATGGTATTCAGCTCAAGATAAAGTATCATCTAGATATGCCATTGAGGTAATTTTTACTAAGTGGTTTTATGTTAAATATTCTGAAGACCAAAGCCATTAAATCTGCAATCTTTATTATCTTGTCCAGCACTGGTGTAGCTCCCTTCTGAAATCATTAACTATGTTTATAATGTACTACTGAACATTTTCCCTCTTTCTTCATGAATGAATCACCTTGCAAATTCTATGTATTTGTTCATTGAAAGACACATTAAATGTGCATATGGGTACAGTCAATTGCTTCTGTAACATTAGAAAAATCTAGTAATCTCAACAAATCATTTTCATGTGTTGCAGGTGCTGCCTATTAGAAGAAAATATGTGTTTTGAAGTTCCTTAATTAAAGATTAAATTTCTTTAGTTATTATTCTGAAAATAGCTGAATTATAAATTCCACTACTGAGTGTTCTGTGAAGTCAGAACATATTGATGACCACCAGCTCAGTGGTACCAATATTTGTACATGTGATACATGAGTGCTGTGTGCTGAGCTGTAAGTCAAACCTCACAGTTTACAAGGCTCAAAGCTTCCTCCTCACCACAGAATATCTTTAAGTAATCCTTCTCTTTCTGTTTAATCTTCTTTCTTTCCCTTGTTAAGTCTCTCTTGCCTCCTGCATTATGAGCAATTCAATAGACTGAAATGACCTCAGTGAGAATAAGCTTAAATTGGATAAACACTTCCACAGACAGCAACACACTCACGCTTTGTGTCCGTCTTCTGAAGAATTAAACTGGTATTATTACATCACCTTGTTCATGGATAATACAGGGACTTAAAATTTCAGTGCCAAATATAAGTGAGTGGAACACCTTCATAGCAAGTATGCAAAAGTATTAGTATTACAAAAGAGTACTACATTGTTAGACATTAATACTGGCAAAAGAAAACTAGGAGTAAATGGCTTAAGAAAAAGTTTTTCACAGAAAGAATAATAAAGTACTGGAACGGTATGCCTGGGGAGGTGGTGGAGTTGCCATCCCTGAATGTGTTTAAAAAAAGACTGGATGTGGCACTCAGTGCCATAATGTAGTTGAGGTGTTAGGGCATGGGTTGGACTTGATGATCTTAAAAATCTCTTCCAACCTTCTGATTCTGTGATTCTGTGATAATAATTCATGGTTAGCATGAAACACATTTTACATTTCAGGCTTTTTAAAACCAAATTCTTAAAACATCAATGTAGTTTCCATATTGGTTTCTAAGGCATAGGCTCAGAATAACTCATACTGGAAGGGATCCATAAGGAACAAAGATTTCAACTCCCTACTTCTCGCAGGACTACTTAAAACTAAATCATATGGCTAGGAGCATTATCCAGGCACTCCATGAATTTTGCCAGGCTTGGGACCATGCCTGCCTCCCTGGGGACCCTGTTCCAGTGACTGACCATCCTCTCAGTGAAGAGCCTTTTCCTAATGTCCAATCTGAACTTCCACTGCTGCAGCTTCCTTCCATTTCCTTAAGTCCCATCATTGGTCATCACAAAGAGATCAGCAGCTCCCCCTCTAAAGCCCACCTTGAGGAAGTTTTTTACTGTGATGAGGACACCTCTTCTCTTCTTTAAGCTGAATAGACATCTTGTCCAGAAAAATTCTGTGAGAGTATCAAAAGCTTTGCTAAAATAAAACAACACTTCAAATCCCTTTCTTTGATCAGCTAGATGGGTCACGTCACAAAAGGAAATTAAGTTTGTTAAGCAGGACTTTCTCCTCATGAACCTTGCTATAACCAAAGATTGTGTTGTCTTTCAAGTGTTTCTCAGCAAATGTCAGTAATTGCATAATTTTACCACTGAAGGGAGACAGACAGGCCTGTAATTAACAGGGTCTTCCTTCTTACCCTTCTTGAAGATTGTCACATTTGCCAGCCTCCATTACATGGGGATTTGCAGACTCTGAAGACCATTGCAAAATAAGAGAGGTCCTGCAATAACATCACCAAGATCTTTCAGTACTCTAGGATGACTCCCATGAGGCCCCATGTGGAGCAGCAAGTCTCGAACAAATTCAGGTTCATCTGGGAGTTTGTCCCCCTAGTCATAGTCTTCCAAAGCAAGGTTCCAGGTGGCCCAGTGTCCATTATCAGTGTGAAAGACAGAGACTTGTGAGGCAACTGACCTTATCAAGTAACAGATTTATCTCTAAACCTCTTTGTGCTGTTAATGTATTAATATATATGAAAGAATTCTTGAAAGAAAATAAGAAACAGGATTACATTCCGTTGTTTCACCAAATAGTAGTTTCAATATGTACATTAATTTGTCTGAATTCAAGGTAAGGACTTATGCTCATGAAAGATTTTGGTGAAAAAAGTGTCTTTTCATGCTCTTGTGCAGCAGCAGGTCTAGCAGCAACTGTAAAAAGTTTCTGTCAGTTCAGCTGGGACTGAAACAGAAGTCATGGTCAGGATGGGTGGAATCCTTAAAGGAGTCTGGGCATGGAGAGTAAGACCTGCAAGTGACCCCAAGACCCTGTCTCTCTCTCTTACCAAATTGACGGAAACTCTCAAGAATAATTTTGGCCACTTGACAGTATTCCCTTTTTATTTCACCAGGCTGGGGAATTTGAGCAAGCAAGGATTGCAGGTTGTTTGCATGTTTAGAAAGCAAGACTGTTATTGTATGGATAATAGCACAAAAACTAAGGTTGTCCCACACCAGTCACTCCAGTGCTGGAAACCATAGAGACATTTAACTTATCCATACGGATAGAGAAGAGATGTGCTAGAACACATAAAATGGTGGTGGCTGTGCTCTGCACAGGCAATGGTGCTTATTCAGGTGTTGAAAGCAGTTCAGTTGAAACATTGTGGAGCCAGCTAACACTGAACATGGATTTATCAGACTAAGAGCCTTTATCTCTCTCCTTCCTTTCCCACTAAAACTGTCCAGTGCAGAGTAAATACTTCTGATTTTGTGGGGATTTAGCTGTTCCACAACAGTGCTCCTTTCTCCACAGCTGGGCTAGATTGACCTTGCAGTCAAGCCTACCATTTAGAAGTGCTGCTAAGTTGACAGCGTGGAGGAGATTCATCTTATGAGTATGTCTGGATCCAGAGCAGGCACCTTCAACTCCACTTGTAGTTACTAGAAGGAAATAGTAAGTCTTGTATGCAAATTCATTTCATAGTAAAGTAATTAGAAAAAATAAGTCAGGAGCATAGTGCTCATTAAATTATCTTTTTTCCCCTCTTGATATATATAAAAGACCTAGATGTGGCTAGTTCAAGAGATAAACAATGCATCTATCTATACATTAGTTAGATGGCTTTCACAGCTTTAATTTTCTGTTGGTTTATCCTAAGTCTTTATTTTAAAAAGTAATTCATAATACCTGATGAGTTCCAAATCAGCTCTGCAGTGCTGTAATAAATATAATTATTATGATAATTATTTGCAATCTCCACTAAAGTTAAAATGCTGTCTGATAATGCAGAGAGAGAGGAGGTCACCAGCTGTTTATGCTTCTGAAAACAGGAAGAATTCACTCACTTCCATGCAAAAGAATCTTCGGAAGTGTTATGAAAATGGAGCTTAAATCTATTCTGGATTGTTTCTCTGCACCAGGAGACCATTATCATGATAATTTAACACCTGTATCACTGATTTTTGGTAGTGCAACCTGTAATCATAGTCTGAAGTGATCCCTGAAGCAGTTATAATTTAGATTACAGTTTAAAATAAAACAGTATTAGTTCTGAGCTGTTGGATCACAGAATGTGGAACACCTCACCAAGCGATGATTGCAATAAGCAGGATTTGCTACAAAGGAGGGCAATATTTCAATTCTACATTCTTGAAATGTAGTCAGACTTGACAAAGCTTGTTTCTTGAGTAGGACGTCCCATTTTTGGCAGGGTGTTACCATACAGAATGCTTTCATGAGGCATTTTTCTGGTAGTTCTGTTTAAAATAGGCCCAGTAGACACTGCAGATTTACCTCCAGGCTGTGATTTTGAAGGGCAGTCAGTATAACTCAGGAAATGGAGGAGTGCCGCGAAAAGAAAGTTATATCAATGCGACATCACAGGTATTACACGTGGGGAAAAATAACACAGCCAAGCAGAGCTGTCAACACTCTTCTGTGTCCCTTCCACCTCTGCTGTCTCACCAAAACTGACAAAGTCTGGGGGACAGTAGGACCGGCTTAGAAACCATAAAGCTTTCTGTCGCAAGAGATAAAGAGGGAGAAGTTAACTAAGATATTCTCCCTGCTTATTCTTTTGGAGCTGTTTTGGGAAGTAAAGTTAAATCACATCTCCTAAAATGATTATTTGTTTCTGTACTGACAGTGTTATCAGCCAGGTGGGTTTTGGAGCTGCTAGAATGTGATCTGTGCTCCATTTTTAAACAAAACACTGTTTGCTTCCTTGGTTTTTCCTTTCCTTCTTATTGAAATTGTTGCCTAAGCAAATTTTGCAGGCCCATAAAGCCCTGGGACTGGCTAGAGGGATTGGCAGCTGAACTATGAGCCAGGCTAAAGGAAAAAAAATGTTGACCATTGTACTTATTCATTGTGATATGCTCCAGGCCAACCATCATGCAGCATCTCTACCTCAAGAGGATACAAGAGGAAAAATAAACAGATTTTGTTGGTTTTAGACAATAGCTAATAAGAAGTACACAAATTCCTAACAGTCTGAACTAAAGCCCTTGAAGTCCTACAGTTTGTGGATCTTATTTGCCAAACTCCCATAGATTTTTATGCTTAGCTGTTTTTGTGTCGTTTCAAAGGGGAGCAAAGAAAAGTCAAAATGATTTAATAAAGATTTTGCTATTTGTACATGATAAGATATTAGTGTCTTGCCCAATTAGGGAAAGCACTCATTTTGTAATTTCTCCTGAAAAGCAGCCCAAGCCTATCTCTTCTGAATTCAGGAAAGAGCTGTTTTGTGTATCATATTATTGGCAAAGTAGTGGCAAGTAGCCCAATTTTATTTTATTTTTCAGACTTTTTTTTCAAATCAATTCCAAAATAAATATTTTGGAGCTCGAAATTACTTCAGCAAAGCTTGACATGGTAATAATAGCTCACACTTGTGCTAGTTGTTCCCTAACCGGGCCCTAAGCCATATTATTTGCATTTTGTCTTTGCTCACAACTATCCTTCTCATGTTCTTGTCAAAGCTATTACACTTGCTGTTGCAAAGAAAGGAGGCTATCTGTATTCCCAACATTCTGCGACTGAACAAAGGAGCAAACATTTCTGCACAAAGCTTCTTTGAGTTATTTAATTTACTTTATAACAAAAGGAAAGATGACATTGAGCACTCAACAAAGAACAAAAATACTTCTTAAAACATGAAATACAAATGATAATTCGACCATTAGGAGAAATTTTAACACATTCAGGAAAATTTCATTATACCTTCTTCACTACAGATTGTGAACTAATGACTGTTATATTTGGGTACAAGAGTTACATTTGATTTTGATATTGATTTTCGTTTGCAGGCTGACAAGAAGTCTACTTAAAAATCTAGATGGCAACCTCTCTTATTCCTTCCATTTTATTAATAATAATTAGAGAAATCCCTTGTTTCAGGAACAAATATCAAGTTTTCAGTGGGAATAAAACAGAATAAATCTGCTACTCCCTCTCTACCAAACACTTGTATCCTCCCTTTGTCTATATGCATATTTTAATAATCCATAACTTCCTTTTAGTAAAGATTATATCATATTGAAAAGAGAAAGTTAAAACCATGAGTGACAACTAACAAAAGCCATGAGGGTCTGGCTTTTGCTATCCTTCAAAGACAAATTTTTATGTGTTCAGATGTGGTGTCATTTAATGCAAAAATAATGTAGCTGCAGCTTTTAGTCAGAGGATGGATAGTTTGTTTTTACAAGAGAAAGGGATAAAATATATCACACAATGGCATATTCCAATAGATAACCTTGAATGTGGCCTCCACTTTTGTAGTTATGTGCAAATGAATAATAGAGTCATAGGTAAAAAGTTGAAATATTCCACTAATATTTTTGTGTTGATCACATGAAGGTTCAAAGCAATCTTTGGAGAGTCTCTTTTACCACATCACTTAACAGAATTAATAGGAAGCAATATCAATGTCTGCATTAAAAAAATTACCTCTCAACAAAATTTCAACTTCACTGGTCAGAAATTACACAGATTACATTTCATGCACATAGACTGAATTATATGAAAAATTCTCTCCTGACAGATACTACTACATGAAATAGGTGACTCATGACCTTCACTGGTGTTGAGTCTGTCTTTTCATAGAAACATGAGGGAAGAAAATCTGGAGAGTGGGAAATTGTATTATGTTATATTTCAACATCTACAATCTAATTTGAGACACATGATATGGTTTCAAAGCACTTTTATACACATAAATTCTTGTTTGGTGGAGAGAGTTTGTCAACAAAAATAAAACAGGTCCCACCTGTTGCAGACTGGATTAGCAGAGGATTGCCCTTGCTAGCATTTCTTTTTTATTAGGTAGAATTAGAGACAGACTTCTTTGCAATAGACAATTCTCTGTAACATTTAGATGTACATCGATGTGTCCTTACATTGAATTGCAGGAAAGACAAGTAGAAGTGATCAATCCTCACTCTTACAACATGTGTGTCTTCTTTGTACTCCTGATTGCGCCACTAATGCACCATAACACGATTTTAATTTTTGCAGCTGTGAGTTCCACGGGTGAAGCACTTAACGACCTGAAATATATATCGTAATTTTAAACTAAACCATTGTAAAATTATAAGTAGAAACCTTATAAATATTTCAGTTGTTTTAAATTTAAGGACCAGGGCAGTGATATCAAATGTCAGTAGCATGTTAGTGTAAACTCAGGAGTTTCTCCAGTGACATAATAAGTTACACATTTTAAATGAGTGCTCTTCATGCTTATGATTAGTACTGATCCAGAAAGCATAGAATAAGTGTTTTAAATAATCTCCCTACTGAAAATCAATAATTTGTTCAGTTATTATGAGCACAGTATGTGACATAAAAAATAGAATAACATTTGCATTAAATTTTCTACAAGGACTCTTTAGGGAGTCACAAGCAGCACAGAACCATTTTCTCCCCTACATCTTTGGTGAACTACATGAAAGCTGTAAGTATTTCAAAACCAAGTCCATTTGCCAGTTGCACGTGTTTTATATTTATTTTTATTATGCTGGTGTAGGAAACAGTGATGTGCTAGGCAATAAGTGCAGGATGTGCAAAAAGCAAGTAGAAGCTCTATAACTGGAATGATTAAACTGTAACTTCTACTTTATTTTTCAATCTTTAAGATAATATTTTGATCCTATTTAATGTTTTACAAAAGGTGCTATATAAGATTATTGTCATCCTTTAAAAAGTTCATTTAGGGCTTATATTAAAGAATGTAGAGGAGAGGCCATCCCTTAAAGAACAACTTTCTTTTTATTTTAGTTTTTGGATTGCATTTAACCCTTTCAAATGCTAGATGATATTTTGAATAAAGCCATGAATTAAATATAGATTGATTTTGCTCAGAAGGAACTATTTTAAAAGATTGGATTAATTTTGGTTCAGAATTGGTTTTTATCAAAACAGTTGTTAATAGCAAAATACCTTTTTTTTTTTTATCAAATTACAGAGGTAGCTTCAATTATTTTTTGACAATTTGTGAAAGAGCTTTCTGTTCTGAAAAATGTTTCTGTTCTTTCACTGCATTCTTTCTATACTCCACTGTTAAAAGAGGTTGAACTTCTATAAGCCTGGCTATAGGGAATTCTCAACTTCCAATTGAAAAAACATATCACTGTATTCCCAAGGCACTGTCTTGTAGTTAACAAACAGAGGCTTTCAGCAGTGGTTTCCATACAGAAACCTTTTGCTGTATCAAAGGAAGTTGTTTCAATTTGGGGAATAAATTTATTCCCAGATTAACTTGAGTAACATGAATGCAGAAATGAATTTTGCAAAATATGTTGCACACACTTAGCTGCTTCATAGCCTTTTCCCATTATCTAATGTATAATTAATAATTTTTAAAAGTTAGTGAATTGTTATTTTTTAAAGTGTATTTTCACCCTGATTATCCACTGTCTCAGACTTTGGTTAGTCATGCACAGACTGCTCACAAATTTTAACCAACCAAGCGATAAAATTATTTTTCACTTTGCAGATATGTAAATTAATTTAGAGATCTAAGCTAGATCTCACTGTGAAATATCCTTTTCATTGAGAAGGAAAAACAAACAAACAAACAAAAAACCACACACACAAAAAAAAAAAAAAAGAAGACAAGCTGTCTATGCAAAAAAACCCTCCAAACAGTACCAACCTGCACAAAATAAAAAATTATTAAAAAAAAAATCAAAAGCAAAGAAAGGGTGAAGAATAATTTTACCTCAGTATTTCACATAAAGGATTATATGAGTAGAATACAAATATCAATTAGTGTTTATTGGGTTTTTTTTCCAGTCTCTGAAAGGAAATGTTCTCTTTGACAAAATCACTGGTGTTTCTTCCAATGTGGCCAGATTTATTTTTTTTTATGTGCTGTCTCTGTATATTTGAGGAACTTCAAGTAACAGCCTGAGGTTTCAGTCTCACTGCAGAATTTGTCCTTTACAGCAGTCTTCTCTTAAGAGCTGTTATAAAGAATAACATCTCTAATAGCTCTTGCTCTGACTATGAGGAAGAACCATATAACCTTTTTGTATTTGTTCACTTTTTCTACAGCAGTACAGATTTCAGAAAGCCTCAGAAGTGACTTGTGATTTGGGAAACCTAATTTCCTTTTAAAAAACTCCATATAAGGCATTTGTGGAGACAAAGAACACTGAGTCTTACTTCTTGTAAAAACAGATTATATTGAAAGAGTTTTTATTGGAGAGTTATGATAAGTTTAAGCTTTGCTAATTAGCAACTCCTTCATGAAAACTGCACCATCCTCCACCTTCTCATGAAGAGAGTAAGACCTAACGTCTCGTGCGTAATCACCTTGGTGTTTTACTAACCAGTCTGCCCAGAACCAAAGAAAATCAAATGCAACCCTCAGACACGTAGAATGTATTAGGGATGGAATAAAAAGCCTTAGCTCTGCAGTTCCTGACTTTTGTTGGATTATTTTTACACAGCCTTTGTATTTAAGGAGGATTATGACACACATGGTCAATAAGATCACACAGTCTTTTCAGGCTCCTATAATATTTGTAGGTGCAATGTAATGAGTTAAATATGGAGAGAAAAAGCAATCTGTTTTATGGTTTGTGGAGTTTTAAATGAAAACTTTTTGCACATTTAAATGTATTTTTAGCATTTACTGAAAAAATGTACAATGAAAAACCTCATACTCAAAGATCAAGTCTGCCACAGTAACAATTATTCTCAATTTCCTCCATGGTGATCACAGGAGACACTTTAGGGCTATTATGATTTTGGTTGAAGTGCATGGGACAGTGCTATTTAATTTCCATGAGATCTTAATATAACTGTTATGATTCCTCCATCAAATGCATTATCGTACATTCTATGGTTGTCATGGTGTATTGCACCAATAAATACTACCAAGGAAATTCTTCATGCACAGTTCATTGACATAATAGGCTATAATGTTTTTTTTTTTTAGTGCTGCTATGGTCTACTGTATCAATGCCTGCTGAGGGAGACTTTAAAGCACTCATCCAAGCACACAGGGTAACTATACATAATAAAAATCTTTATGAAGTTTTTGGAAATAAGCAATTATTCTGCACTGCACTGTTCATTTTATTTATAAGTGTCAAAATCATTAGCATACACAAGGGACAGATGTGGTATTCAAATTTTCCCTTAAAGATTGAATTAACTTTCATAGGCTTCAAGAACCTTCAAGAAAGTTGAGGAGTTTTATGTTGTTTTTCATTTTTCCTAATGTCAAAGTGCAAAAACGCAAAGGAAGAATTTTACTGTCACTCAATGATTTTATGCCTCTTTATCTTGATTTCGATATCATCCCTGTATTTTGTAAGAAAAGTTACCACTGCTTTTTCTTCCTATCTGAAAGCCATGCCTGTAATTTGAAACTCTTGTGTAAATATTCTCTCCGTGAAATGAATTGAGAGTAGTACCTCCAAAAAAAAACTATTTGGAGTAACATACATAAATTTGGGACCTAAAATGAGTGTGAGGAATGACTCACTGAAGAATTTAGGCTAGCTTCCTAGCAAATACCTGCCACAGGAAATATATTTCAATATTTATGGAGAAAATAAAGACACAATATTTTTAAAATTTCAGCTATCTAGATGAAAATGGATTAGATTGGGAAAACAGAAAGGACATTTCATACTAAATAGGATACAGTACTGAAAAACTACCACTTTTTTATATGAGTACTAAGATACTCAAGAGGAAGTTCAAGAAATCATGCAGCTATGATTGCTATATTAACTTTTCTTGAGATCTGTGAGGAAAGTTTAACTACGCTTTAGAGATGTACTATACTACATTCAAGGTAATCAGAAAAGTCTTTTTTTTTTTTTTTTTTAATGTTGTGGTGGTTTGACCTTGGCTAATATCCAGATGCCATCAAATCATTCTATCACTCCCCCTCCATCAACATGACAGAGGAAGAAAATATAATGAAGAACTCATTGGTTTCAATAAGAACAGGATGACCACTCAGTATTTACTGTCACAGCAAAAAACAGGAGCAACTCGAGGAAATGAATTTTATTTGCTTCCAATTAATCAAAGGAGGATAATAAGAAACAATAATGAGTCTAAAAACATTTCCCCCGATATCTCTCTTCTTTCCCAGGATCATCTTCAGTCATGACTCTTCTACCTTCTCAATCTGGACAATGTAGAATGGGGAATGAGGTTTGTGGTCAGTCCATGTCTGTGTTTCTGCTGCTCCTTCCTCCTTATGCTCTTCCCCTGCTTCAGCTTGGGGTACCTCCCACAGGATAAAGTCTTCATGGACTTCTTTTCCTTCTGTGTTAAGGTCCCTGATCAAGTTGATGAAGGGAAGACAGTGCAAGTAGTTTTACTGGATTTTTGTAAAGCTTTTAAATCTGTCCCTCACAGCATTCTTCCACACCAGTCGTCCAGCTGTGGAATGACCAGGTTCATGATATGCTGGGTGAAGAACTGGCTGAAGGGCAGAGCCCAAAGGGTAATAGAGACTGGGGCTACATCTGTCTGGAGACTGATTATGAGTGGTGTTCCTCTGAGTTCAATTCTTGCACCTGTCGTGTTTAATATATTTGCCAATAGTCTGGATGCAGAAGTTGAATGCACAACTGGTAGGTTTGCTGATGATATCAAATGGGAGCTGCTCTTGATCCACCCAGAGAGCAACATCCTGCAGAGGGTTCTAGATGGATTGGAGTAGTGGCCTATAAATAATGGTATTAAATTTAACAAGATGAAGTGCCAGATTCTGCGCCCAGGATGGAGTAATGCTGGGCATGAGTTCAAGGGAGAGGAGTGCCTTGAAAGCATCCTACAGAAGAGGGGTCTGGTCAACAGTACACTCAATATGAGTCAGCCCTGTCTGCCAAGAGGGAAAACCAGACACAGCACCACCAGACTGTCAAAAGAGTTGATTTTCTTGCTGTGCAGCCTCAGTATAAATACTGTGTGCAACTTTAGGACCCACAACTTAAAAAGGATGTGAAGGTCTCTGAATAAAACTTCAGTCTCTTAGTGAAGTCTTCTTTAGGGAAACATGAATTTCCACTGTTTCAGTGTTCACTCCAGTTAGAAACCAAGCCAAAGCTTTATGGGTGTTTAAAAGCAAGTAAATATACCATATATTGCTGCAACAACAGCCGTAGAAAAAAAACCATCATGTAGACAAGCCTTTTGACAATATTCTTTTTTAAAATGTTTTCCCATAATGACAGCATTCTAAACAAGACCTGTGGCTCAATAACCAGACCAGCAGGGAGTAGTGATAGTTGTGTACTTAAGTCAATATTCCAGTTTCTGTGCAAGATTATCTTCATACAAAATGACAATTATTGTTATTATCTTAGATCCAGCAGTCAGCATACAAATGCACAGCAGACCCTGACTAATTCAGAGTCTAGAATAAAATTTTAGCAAGTCAAACTAAATACTCTATTTCTAATAGAAATACAGTTTGGGGAACACCTTTTGCTATCAAATGAATGTAAATGGAAGTGGCAATAACTTTAAAATATTCAATATAAAATAATTAGGATAGTTATATGCTATAAATCATGACTTATAACTAGAGCTTATACATAGTATATTGCTTGCAATAATGGGATTATATTTTAATAACATACTTTACTATAATTTATATATGAATCTCTGCATATATAAGATAAATTTTCATTGGAAATCTCAGCTGATAGCATAAGCAGTGTTTTTGTTAGAGGTGTATAAAATATTCGTCACTGATAAGATTAACATTCTGAATATCTATAATAACTAATAAGTAAAAAAATCCCTCTATTTACCCATTGTAATCTTTCCCCATAAACAAAGAACTCTCAAGTAAATTCTACCGAAGAATCAAAAAGACTGAGCAAAAGATTAACCAGTCTACAGCACACTGAGGGGAAACAGGTTGTTCAGAGTTTATTGGCTAAGGTCAGAAAAGTGAAATGCAAAGGTATCATCAGGAAACTCCTATAATTGAGAAGTAGGATTCTTTTGCTGAGGCTGAGCTCTATGCTGATATGTTTACCGACTAAATCTTCCAAATTAGTTAAAAGATTTTTGGATATGTTGACAGATTAGAGTAGCATGAATGATCCAGAGAACTTCCTATTTTTCTCTTGTTCTGCCTGAAAATTATTTCAGTCTCTTTTTAATCCCTTTGCCTAGGTCTGTTATACTTCTAACTTGCTTGAGAGAAGTAAACTGATCTGCCCATAATATGTGATATGGAGACAATGCAGAAGTTTACACATCACTAGTATTTGCATGTGTTTATTCTTTGTGCTGAGGAAACAGGCAGCTGTTCATATTGTATTTTTCAGCCTCCTCATGTAGGCTGAGGATGAGCAGCTGCTGCATCTCTATCTCTTCAAATGAGAACCTTATTATGAACCTTATCTCCTATCTGAAAATTCAAGACTCTCAGGAGTAGCAGTAAGACCTCTGCAGCAAATGATCTAAAGCTGAACACACACTACTCAATGACACGTGTGCCAACACACCCTCAAACAAGAGGTTTCTTACCTCAGCAGGTGTTTTGCCAGTAAATCTGAGATCAGATTTACTCAGATCATGCTCTGATTCCTATATTGCGGATGCATATCTGAGTGAATGAATGAAACTAACTCGAATGAAAACCTAAACATAGACTCTGAAAAAGCTCAAAAAGGCTGAAAACATATGTAATGCCCAATCTTCTAGGATTTTTCCTCAAACATGCACACAGATGCTTATTGGGAGAGACAGTTGTTATTTACTTGACAGCATTTTTGGTTCTTTTGCCCAGCAATATTCATTAGCCTAAGATTTCATTAAGATAGCTTTTCATGTGAAAAAAAAAAGATGAAATGAGAAGTTGAGTCATGAGCAATCATTATTTAGAGATGAAAATTATTTGGAGGGGTACTTTCTGATCTTTCTTTCAAAGTCAAGTAAAAGACACAATTTTTATGAATCTATGTTTTAGGTTCTGAACTAGGGTAGCATGCCAGAAAGAATCTGGAGAAGATGAATTTAATAACCCTGATCTTTGACTGTTTGAATGGTCTGTGAAAGACACACAAAAGTTACATATACTTATCTGGTTTAACTTCTCCCCTCTGTTTCTCTCACCAGCATCTGAACACAGAGCTGGTGGCAAGTCTGTCTTGGATATATTGCTCTCTACTTCAGAAAATAGGTCCCTTTGGTAGACAGCTTAAATGTCTTAATTTTGTTTCAGCATGGAATTAAACTTATACTTGGAGACTTTAAACTTTTTTTTAAAAAAAGTATTATTATTTTTTTTTAAGATTTCTGTTCATGTCTCTAAATGTGAAAAATTAGATTGAAATATCCTGCACCATATGTGTAAGTTGTTATTAGCAGAATCATTGCTTATGAAACAATTCTCTGAGATCCCTCTGGAAGTAAGTAATAGATGTCCGGGAAACAACCACCTTGGATACTAGCTCCCATTTCTTTGTCAGTACTTATCACACAGGGAAATATGATATGAAGGAATAGAATCCCATCTGGTGTAAAGTTGGATATTTCCTTATGCTCAAAGTGGACTCTGAAACAATAACTGACAAAGAGAGAGATGAACCAGTTTGATCATTTCACCAAGCTCTAAGGAAGAAATGTGTCAATGGGCTACAATATGTGCTCCTATTATTACATTAGGACCCAAATTTTAATTTATTTTCTGCTTCCAGAGGAAGATGGATGACCAATATTCAGAGGAAACTCCCATCACATCAGTGTCTTTTATGGTCTAAAAATCTCTGACAAAAATTATCTTGAAATCTTAGCTTCTGAGAAAGAACCTGATAGTACTGTTTATTTATGTTTGTGTGAAATTACTCTCTTACACAAATCTAAATATCATTTTAGAGCAATAGGTTCTAAAGAACTAAGAACATGTCCCATTCAGTTACTTGCATGCTTGGACATACATTAGTACCCTCATGTAGAAACACTTTTTCTGCTGCTTCCAGAGTGATTTTTTTTTACATGCTTAAAAATAAATTATGCAGTGATAGGTACATTTATAGTTACAGAAAAATGCAGATGCCCCCTCCTTGTTTCCTCTTCCTTCCACTTAGTTTTTTACATGACAACACAATTGAATGATTGATGTTGATATTTTTAATAATCATCTCTAAAAGCAAAGATGGGATTAATCTAAGAGTGAATCTTTCAAATCCAAGTTCTTACAAAGAGGCCACCAATATTTAATACTATTAGGTGCAGTAACACCAAACCCTTGCAACTTTATTTCTAGGAAATCATCAACAGACACTGTAAAGATAATACATTATCCATTTGTAGTGTACACATAGTTACATGAAAATGCCCTAGATTTCACTTTTATCAATCTAAGTCTGACCAAATTTATAAGACTTAAGATGCTCAGCTGTACTAGAAGTATTGACTGATAACATTACAAATGTATGTGGGTTTTGAGTCTATCAAGGTAACAAGTTTAAAATATTATGACACAGGAAACATGTTTATTTGTTCTAAAGACATGGCATAGCCCTTGATCTTTCCTAAAAACAATACACATAATGCTGGATCCAATTCTAGCCCAAATGCTTCATTTAGCATCCGCATATAAATCTCATTTCCACTAATTTTAAGAGTTGTTATAGCTAATAATTCTTAATTTTTTATTAATTTTATTGCCTCTGTAAATATTTAGTCAATCAAATAAATAGCACAAGTGGTATCTATTATCAAAGAACATCTTAAGGACAATGAAAATGTTTCTATTAAACCCACAGATAATTAAAATAGCACAATGGCTCTTTCAATGAAAGTTTGACTCAAGTATAAAACAATGTTTACACAGTAACTTGAGAATAAAGTAGAAATATCTGGATATTATAGATATTATTAAAACCAATAATGATTTAACTGCTGCAAAACCTCTTGTAAGGTGTAAAACGGTTGTAGCCCATATTTAGATATGGGGAAAATGGTAATTAATAATTTTACATCTCCATCTTGATATGTCAAAGCTGAAAAACTTATGCTTTGATCTTAAGAGTTGATAAGCTCCTACCACTCTAATCATGAAACATAGAGTAGTATTTTAAACCACTAAGAACACAATTTTTTCCCAATCAGGATTGAAAGGGTGATTTTTCCTCCCTTTTTCCATTTTGAATATTAGATCTTGGCTTTTGTAGTGAAAGAAGCTTTTTGTCATATTTTGTTTGGTATTTTATAGTTTCCACTATACTTCGTGGAAGGAGCATTCAGCCTGAAATTCTTTATTTAGTCTTTTGGCAGTCTCTCAGTAACAACCTGCATTTTATGTCTTCCTTTCTATTGTGGTTAATAGTGTATATTTGTATTTAGAATGCTTCAAGCTGCAGTCATTGTCATCACAATACCTTTCAAAATTTCCTTCTATGTCTTCTGACATGAATATTTGTGTTTGATCATTATTTCTTATTGGTATGCAGTGAAGATAGGCAGGTGCAGTTTCTCAGTATATTTTATAGTAAATATTTTTCTTCTTTCAGTGCTATGGAAGCATAGTGCACTATGCTGGACACAATGATTGGAAATAAGTAAAAAATAAAAATAAAAAAATAAAAATATAACAAAAAAAGGATTCTCCTTTCCACAGGTTACTTTTAGTAAGAGTTCTATCACATAGGTGCTATAACTGATCTAATCTAATTTGCCCACCAATTAGACCAGTCTACCCTTTGACACCAAAACCAAATTTTTATAGCAGTAGTTTCTTTTTCAAAGCTAAAACTTCTTACTGTAAAATATGAGCTCTGAGGAACTGAGGTACTGCATTGAAGATAAAATTGTCCTCTGTAACCATATGTTACATGTGCACAACTCACACATGGCTCTTCTTTCACAGTTTTCTGGTGTAGCTTGCTGATACTGAAATGTTAATTGTTAATACATATAAATTTTTATTCTCTTAGTGAAGAAATTTTAAAATATGAGCAAAACTTGAAAAGATATATTTGTAGAATAACCATAACTTTAGAAAAGGATTTACAGAGACTGTCAAACTTATAAACAGTAGCTCAGAGAAGCCACTAGTTGTACCAAACAACAAACAGAACAGTATCAGTGATTGTAGCTTTACAGTGTCTCTTAAAAGTAATGCATTCTGAGTACATCCATAATGGAACTTGTGAGTCCCCTCTGGACTTCCATATAGAAGTCACAGTATAGTACAAATTTCCTTTTAGTCTGCGTACTGATATCTCTATTTCTAAGAATACACCTGTGACCAAGGTTTTTTTAAAGCATTTAGGGACTTAAACACCTTAAATATCTTTTCCTAGTCAAAAGAGAGAGAAAAGTCCTTTGATGAGAATTCTGAAGAGCAATAGAGACAGCCTTAGAAAGAGGCTGACTGAGGATTTGCTGAGAACCAGAAAATGGATTTGAGTCAGTACAATGCTAGGTGTTAGTTAAAGTATGTAATATGTTCCTTTCCTAAAATTACTGAGCAACACATAGAGGATTTTTATCAGATGAAATTTCAGAATTTCTAATAGATAATGGGAAAAACAAATCTTGCTTCTCCTAGGATCAGGAACTACAGATGTTTATCACTACAAATGGAAAAAGTAGTTGGATAAAGAAAGTAAATTCTATGCAAAATATCCTCTGAGATTTCTAATGTATCTCACCTAACCTATTTTCACCAGCTCTGTTTGTCTAGTTACAGACAGATGAATAATTTGTTCTGTTGTAATGGCAATTTATAAATTTCCTGTGCAGGTAATTTCGGGACAAACTGTGCTCTAAACTGTCTTAGTGAGTCTTGTCTATTGCTCAGCAGTAAGACTAGTAATATATCTGTCAATATCTGGAAATCTGGGTGAAGCTTTATAATGTTACCATCATCTGCTCTAAGGCATGTTAGCCTCAGCCAGAAACATCACTCATCCACTCACTTGGTCCTCTTCCTCACAGGAAAGGGGAAGAAAATAGGAATGACAGAGCTTATGGGTCGAGACAGAAAAGGGAAATCATTCACCAATTACTGTCATGGGCAGAACAGACTCTGCTTGGGGAAAATTGATCTAATTCATTGCCAATTAAAAGTAGAGTTGTGTGGTGAGAAAACAAATGCAAACTTTTAAACAGTGCTTCCTTCTCTCCCATTTCAAGGCTGAACTTCATTCCTTCACTCCCAAATTCTCTCTCCTCTAAGCCTCCTCCACCTGCAGCTCCATGAACAACGCAGTGGGAAGGGGAATGGTGGTTGGGGTCAGGCTGTAAGAGTTCCTCTATGTTGCTCCTCCCTCCTCACACCTTTCCTCTGCTCCAGACTGGGCTTTCCATTTAGGCTCTCTGCTCTCACTGCTCTGCTGTGAAGTCCATCATGGGCTGCAGCTCCGTATCTGCTCTACCATGGTCTTCCATGGTCCTCCATGTGGGAAAAAGTCTGTTCATGTGCCTGGAGCACCTTCTTCCCCTCCTCCTTTCCCTTATCTTGCTGTCTACAGGGCTGTTTGCTCACACTTTCTTCCTCTCTTCTCATATTTTTCCAATAGTGCCACAATTTTGACAGAGGAGCTCAGTTTTGTCCTGCAGTGGGTCTGCTGGAATCAGCCCCTTCTCACAAAAGCCACTTCTGCAGTCTCCCCCTGACAAAATGTTACCATTTGCTCCCAAAGGTTATCCAGATAAAATATTCAGACAATTAGGAAACAGGAATAGAATGAACTCGAAGTTGTTTGGGGTTTTGTTTGTTTGTTTGTTTGTTTGGGGTTTTTTGTTGTTGTTGGTTTAGGAGTTTTTTGTTTGTTTTTTGGTTTTTTGTTATTTTTTTGTTTGTTTGTAGGGTTTGGGGCGGGGGATGTAATTTCTTTCATGAATTAGCAGCAAATAATAGGATGAGATTTTCACTTATCTGTGTTTTGCCAATGCTTGATGTATAGTTTGTTGGACATTGATGATACAACGTTCTTTCATTGAGCTAGGGTTGTGTTGTTATTTTTATTTTTTTTTTTTATTTTAGCTAATAAGATAGTATTTGTTATGAATAATGGGAAGACTTGAGTTTTGGCAACATTATTATTTTCTTCCTCTGAATGTATTTTAGCAAAGCTATGAATAATAGAGATATATTACATATATATAAATTCCTATATTTGGAAAAATATAATACTAGCAGAATGCTAGCATGCCCAAAAGCTTGCCATTTTTCTACCACTTGGTCTAATAAAAATATTATCTCCTTTTTATAAATCCATCTGGTTTCTATTTTTTGAACTCTGTGATGGTACACATGACATACTAAGTCATTCTGTTTTATTTGTCTGCTCTATTTCTGTATAGACGTGTTTGATTGACCTTGGCTGAACACCAGGTACCCACCAAGCTGCTCTATCACTTGCCTTCTCAACTGGACAGGAGAGAGAAAATAAGATGGAAAACAACACATAGGTTGCAATAAGGTGGTTTACTAAAGCAAAAGTGAAAGTTTGTGTGCACACAAGCAAAGAGGAAGAAAAATATTTTTTTTTTCTCTACTTCCCATCAGCAAGCCATGTCTGGCCACTTCCAGAGAAGCTGGGATGCTGCACATGTAGTGGTTGCTCCAGAAGGCAAACACAGTAAATAAAGAATTCCACCCTTCCATTTTATATCAGAGTAGATATTCTTGCTGGATTCCCCCTCTCAGCATGACACTGAACTTGAGGATGGACTAACTGTAGCTACCCTGTGCTGCATAACGCAAGCACAACTCACGGATGAGCATCCATCTCTAGCACAGATCTCCTGTCAGAGCTTGTTAAGGCATTCTCACAATCCACTGTGTGGCAATTTTCACATAACAATAGAAAACAGATGTTTTGAATAGATAATGAAATTTCAATTCTGAAGTAAATAAGTGCAACATTTTCAACTTCATTTAAGTGAGATGCTGTGAATGCTTTTATCTCATCTAATATGTGTATCTAAAAGTTAGGAAAAAAAATCTTTATTTGCTGACAGTACAACCTGAAAGTATTCCTTGTTCCTACAGACCCATTTTTTTTTCTGCCCCAGTCTGTACTGCACTCTTTAACCCTATGGTTTACGGAAACATCAAAGCAGTTGTGTGGAAAAACTAAGTCAACAAATTGCCAAACACATACTTCAGAAAGCACAGATTAAGTGTGTAATTTTCAGCACATTGTTTTAGTTCCCACTTTATAGTCAAAAGAAAGAAATAAGTATCCCTGTAAGGTGATTTATCTCATCTTGAGCTGTCTATTTTGCCTTATTGGTATAAAGGGAACCAGCTCTAACTAAGAAAAGTAACTTTTAGACAACTGAATCTGGATGAGATGAACTACATGATGGATGAATGTAGCTTTAAGAATTGAAAATTAATCTGAGCTTTGCTATAGAAACAGTATACTGCTTACTCATCCTTAATTAATTCTGAAATTGACTTCTAAAATCTATTAAATATCCCACAATAATTGAAACATTTGGGTGTTGGAGAACCATATTTGCATGGGTCAAAAATTACTGTAAGTTCCTAAGCGTTCTATGGCTGTCAGTGTTAGTTTCTTTTTGAATGTGATGGATTTTTTTCTGCCATTATCTGATACAAGTATATGGGCTGTGCATGGATCAGAGATATCTTTTCTCTAACTTTCTTTTATTACTCTTGCCCTAAGTGCTGAACCCTCCAGTTCAGCAGTTTTTATGATGCTCTATTTCTTATAAGGCCAACATCCTGTAAAGAAAGGAGAAGATAGTTCTGTTTTCTTGGGAATTTGCATGTGAACACTAGCTACAAGAAAGTAAATGCACATTCACCATGTGCACAGTTCATGGAGTGATGAGGACACAGCCTCAGAGGGAATGATTGTTTCACAACAAGGAGCTCATGCATTTAAAATTGCTCAGCACCTGGGCTTGAAATGAGTCCATGTTCCTGTTGCTTAATGCTGTCGCACAGTAGTTTTGGCACCAAGACTGACAGCTTGAAGGGTTATTCACAAAATCATATAGCATGTTAAATTCTGGCAATGTATTTTTTTCCCTTTCCTGGCAAGATTGCAAGGAAAAAAATGTCTGTATCTTTATAGATGTACATTTGGCTAAAGGGCAAAGCCTGACTATCAGTTTTATCACTATTAACCTATAGTTTTGGGATTTGCACTTTACTTAGTCAACACTGAACTCTAAATCCCATTTTTCCCTTAAGAAAATAGTTTCTTTCCCACCTAAGTGATGAATGCATGTGAACATGATTTTCAGACATTGTCTTCATTAAGTTTTGACTGCTTTGGTGGTATTGAGAATCTAAAATATTTGCAAATATGAAAGCTGATAGCTGCCTGCAAATACAGATGCTCTCTTATGAATGCACGTAGAAGATCAGACTGAGTGTCTCAGTACTATTGAGACAAGTACCTCTTTGCTGTAAATGATTTGTGGTGGATACATAAGGAAAGTATAATTACTGGGCCCTCATACATGGTTCTGCCCTTAACTTCCTTGACCATTTGATACTGTAAAAGAACAGAGGAAAGTTATAGGGTGGAAGGGTGAATCAGATGGGTGGAATGTTAACAAAAAGAGAGCCCTGGCACAAAGTCTGCTCATGAATTCTTTCTTGGAACTACAACTACAATTGCCATGTTCTTCCACTTCTGTGTAGGCAGCCACCTTTGATTCCTGTCAGAAGAAGGATACTGGAAAAAATGGGCAATTAGACTGACTAGTAAGGAACTTTAAAAAATAAATAGAAAATAGTAGCATCACAGAATCACAGAACACTGTGGGCTACATGGTACTTCTGTCAGTTTCTAGTTCAACATCAAACCTGCTTTGGCTATGAGGTCAGACCAGGTCACTCAAGTCTTTATCCAGCTGCATCTTGAAAAACTCCAAGGTTAAAAACTGCTGTCTCTTTGGGAAACTGTCCCATCCCTTTATTGTGTTCATAGTAAAAACTTTTCTCCACAGAACCAGTATTTCTTATTCAAACTTATGTTTTCTACTCAATTTATATCCTTTGTCTTTTGTCCTTTCACACTGCACCACCATGAAGAAGCTGGCTCTGCCTTCTTGCTGAAGAAGCTGAACTCTTCCTTGTCCTTCCTTGACTGGGGTAAAGGGGAGATTGTAGCAGCAAGCTGGCCTCAGTATTCTGTATATGATCTAATAGGTAATACTTAGAGAGGAACAAGCACTTCTCTTGAACTACTGGCCATTTTCCAAGAAAACTGTTGGCCCACACTGAGCACATGGTCCTCTGAGGTCCTCATGTCCTTTTCACAAGAGCTACTGCCCAGCTGGTCAGTCTCTGACATGCAGTCAGTTCTTCCTTCTAGGGGCAGGAGTTTTCATTTGTCCTTGTTATTTTCATAAGGTTGGTCCATTCCTGCAGCCTGTGCCTAGTGCCCTTCTGCAGCAGCACAACCCCTGAGCATGCCACAATTTGGTGACACCTGCAAACTCTCTCAGAGCTCACTCTTTCATCTCCTGCAGGCCACAGATAAAGATGTGGCCAGGACAGATTGGAGCATAGACTCAATGAGGAATTCTTCTTGTTACCAGCCTTCTGGTGGAATATAACAACCCCAGTGACGAGAGACTGCACCATAGACCAAAGATGCCAATTCTACAGGTTTGACATGACTTGATGATCAAACGTTTGAGAAACCTTCAAAAAGGAAAAGAAGTTGAGACTGTAAGTTTGTTCCATGGCATCATACTTTAATGCATATTAAACACTTGCAGCTACTTGTGCTGCAAGTAAGAAACAGAGTCATCAAATTAGGACACCTTTCACAACTTCTGTGTTGCCTTTATTCTCTCCTGTCCATAAACAAATGTGGGATATTTATTTCACTTAGAGGTATAGATAGCTTTTCTTTTTTTTCTTTTTTGGGGGGTTTTGAAAACAACAAAAACCATTAAAAAAAAGATTAACAAAATCAATTTTGCTCTTTATTTAAAGGGCACTTTCTAAGCATCTGGAATGCCTAATATACAAGACACTGGATTTTATTTGGCTAAGCATAGAACTGTATGCAGCACTGTAATGCTGGGTTTGAGTATATAATGTGTTTTTTAAAAAAATTGGATTGTTATGTTAGTGAAATAAATACTAAAAGTTATACATTCATGAAAGAAAAAATATATATGCTCAAAAATCACGAAAAATAGAAGCTACTGATGAACTATTTATTGTTATTATTTATTTATTTATTTATTCATTATTAACTTCTTGCAGGCCAGAAAAGTGTCTCAGCATTTTTCAGTACTTTTTTTCAATTATTAGAATATGCTCCTTCAAGAAATGATAGATTTAAAAAATACTGTACTTTGTGAAATTACAAATTGTTTTATCAGAGAGTAAGCTGAACATATTGCAATACTCTTATCTCAAATTATGATTAGAAGGGAAGTAAAATAATGTTAATGTGATGTAAGTCCTTGATATCTCACTTTGTTGTTATTTAGGTGGGGGCAGTCCTGTTTTTTGGAGGGCCTGTACAGGATGAACAGTGCCTTGCCAGATTCTTGCTAGTTATCTAGGCTTTGGTCTCTCAGTTTTGAGGTCAGAGCATTAACACATTTGCATTATAAAAAGAAAGAAAACTTGTTTGGAATCCCAATATATATTTCATCTGGTTTAAAGCCTTAATCCTGGATTCTGAGTGCTATGTGGTTTTAAGAGTATTAGTACAGATTTGTACAAAATGGCTTGATACTGCATGTGTAAGCACTTTCCAGCAACAACAGAAAGTTAAATAAAAAAAGAAATAAACCTAGATCAGGGTTAACAGCGTCTAACTGCTGAAGCTCCGGGAACACCAGATGGCTGTGTGAAACAACTATATTGCTTTCTTGCTATTGTTCTGGATACAGCTTTTCAATCAAAGATCTTTTATTTCTATTTTTAATAAAAAGAATACATTAAGAATCAATGACAAAGTCTAGTTTGAAAGCTTTTTAGAGGTTTGTGGTTTTTTTTGTTTTTGTTTTATTTTGTTGTGTTTTGGTGGGTGTTTTTGTTTTTGGTTTTGGTTTTTGGTTTGTTTTTTTAATTTTTTATTTTGTTTTGTTTTGTTGGTTTTTTGTTTCTTGGGGTTTTTTTGGTGAGGGGAACAGATTTGTTTGCTGTTTGATTTCCCTTTTAACATTCCATAATGGTTGACTCATCCTGGACACCAGACGATCTTCTACTTTTGTCCTCAGAGCCTGCTGCATGCCTGTTTCAGGGAAGATGGGAATGGTTGGAACAGCAACTGGCCAAAATTCAGATACTCTATTTTGTGTAATACAACCTACATAATTGTATTTCTATATTTGGTTTTGAACCAAATCATGCAGAAACCAAATTTTTTTTTCCTTAATTTTGCATGAACAGAAATGCTGAAGAAGAACAAAAGGCATTTTCCCCTTCTTCTCTCTGTCCCCATCAAGTAAAATAAATGAGCTTGGACCTGCACCTGCTAAACAAATATTAAATTCTTGAGAGGATCAAAAGGCTGGGGAATGAGTTGGCTCAGGAGTCAGGACATCTTAGGATCTTTGGCCAAAGCCAATCTGCCCAGCGGGGCTTCCTGTGGTCACATGCCATTGATCTGCAGCAGCTGCTACACTGGAATTAACATTCTTGTCAGGTCGACTGCTGCTGTTAGCTATGTGAAATTGTCACAATCATCCAGATCAACATCTCCATGCCAAAAAACCTGGAAAGCCCAAGAGCCCAGACTTGAGTATAAAACTCTTAACACTGCTAAGCTCTGACCACAGAGCCAAATAATGACCCCTGTTTAGACATGGAGCTCAGCAATTGAGATCAGAGTCTGAAAACCTTCCCACAGCAAACTTCCTGGCACCATGGATAATTAGAGTGCATACAAAGGGGGAAAACACATCATATCTAAAATAATATTTAAAGCCTTGAATTAGCAGTTGCTAACAGCAGATGAGAATTCTGTCAGATTTTTGTCAGAGTCTTGTATTTGTTCTCCCTGAAATTCTTTGATTTCAAGACCTTTAGAGAAATATCTATGTGCAATGAAGAGGTATTTCCTGGTAAAGCTTAATTTTACTGGAAAAATTTCTGAATAGGTTATATTTGTTCTTTATTCAAGTTATAGCAAAAGGGTGACTTTCTGCATCAGTATATTCATTGGTTCTAGTGTCCTTCAGTTTTCATATTTCACCTCACTTCATAGGGTATTTGATGCTCCTAAATCTGAGTTTGGAGTTTCTAACTCTTAAGAAAATACTGAGCAGAAGCTAATATATCCCTTCAGGATGTTAGGATTATGACCCATTCCAAAACCACATAGCTCAGCTCAATATTGTTAAAAAAAAAAAAA